>LPNX010142229.1:8398-35587 GCA_001517045.1 Pseudotsuga menziesii
CTCATAGTTCTAAATCTTCTTGAACAATATCCTGTACTCGGGCACTCTAACTAGGATTTGACGGGGAATGAGGCATGATAATCTAGGGTATGTCTACTTGGAGAGATATACCACGCTCTATCCACAAGTATTCATCCATTGGTGACTTCTTCATCGTTTCCCTCTTCTTGTCGGTCATGACCCAACTCTAGTAGATTTCCTTCTTGCTCTGTCACTCTATTCAAAATTCTTCCTTGTTGGAGCACACCAACTTTATCTCTAATATATTCCCTTCTCTTTCTCCTCTTCTCCTGTTCTATTTTCTATATATCTGGAGTGCTTTTGTGAGTAAATGTTATATTTTTCTCCTTTTTAACCCTACTTTTCATCACTAGCGTAAGTGTTTTCTTCATCATCGACTATGAATTTATCTACTCTCCTTCAAAACATGACCATCTACCCCCTATAGCCGACCATAAATATTTTTAGAAATCCCAAGTGGAACTATCTATTTGTTAAAGAAATAATCCCAATCTCTTTCTTGAACAAATTTCTCCCACTCCTTCTGCTTGGCATCCCAGTTTGTGTTACTTGGAAGAGTTATTAGTAGTGGATGAGGTTTGACAGTGTGGCTGCCTCTCTTTTGATCAGGAAATTAAACAAAAGTGTCAGCAAAAAAAACATGAACTGTTCAGTGAGTTCATTGTAGAATCTCTCTTTAATACTATCGACAAATACTCTTTCGTCGATTGCTCACTCCTCACATAACTCGTTAGCAATTCTTTCGAACCACTTCAACAAATTTGGACAGCCTCCCCTTGTTAACTTTTGGAGTAACTGATGATCTTTATCTCCTGCCGTCTATTTCATCCAGTATATTTTTCAAAGACTAAGGTACGGACTTGATAAAATTTTCATGCATTTCAGAGAATAACTTCTCCTTGGCTTGGGAAATAGTCAGTGTGTTTATTCTAGCATAGTTTTGCATGTAGTTTGCTATCTTATGCTGCTACCAATATTTGATCTCTTGCTCTGATATCATCTAGTCATAGTCATTTCATCCAGTATATGTATCATCGGAAACATAACCAATGTTGTAATCAATCATATTGCAAGGTTACCAATGATACACACATAGAATCATATAACAATAACAAAAAAAGAGACAAGAATGGTAGACATAACAACAGATTATATTACTCAAGAACACATGTGGGTTCATACAATAAACCTAACGGATTATCTATCTAGCTCTACAACCTATATATATGGTTACAAAATAGTTACAAAAACTACTTGTTGATTAAACCAACCATCATGACCTATAAGGTTAACCTAATCTACAATTATTCGACTAGAGAGTCTAGTTGGCTTAATTGACTAGATCCTCCAACAAAACCTCATTTATTGTAAAGAAGATCTAGAGAAGAGTTTGCAAGTTGTGTGCGCAAACCAAAGGCGTTCAAAAATTACTCATGCAAGATGAAGAGCACCTTTGTGGTTTTTCTCATATGGGTTTCCACGTTAAATATGTGTCTTTGTGTATTTGATATCTGTGTTTGTTTTCAATGAACTATTATGAGTTTGCCAAATATCTAATGGTATAATAGTGCAGAATGTCAATTAATATGTGTTAGAATCTACATATCGAATCAAGACACGAAGCTCAAGTCCAAGGCCCTTTCATATTATATAGACAGTATTTTGTTGCATGTAAGTCATTCTCCTGGCATATGTCACAAAATCACTTTGAATGAATGAACCGTATATCTTGTTGAAATTCTTCCATTCGACAGTAGTCTTTTGAATGTCTTGACTTCGATCATTTAGTACACCAGAAATCCTATCCTTTGATTCTTATCTAGTGTGTTCTTTGAAGCTATGATTAGATGGGGGGGTGCTCCTTCATGACCTGAGTAGAGTAGGTGAATATTGTGATTAGATGGATAGGGTTGAAAAGTCATTCAATTTCCTTCTTGATGTCGATTAATTACAAGGTGATCGAAATCATTTCCTTCACTGTCTATTCGAATCCATACACCTATTTTTCCATCTCATAGTCCTAAATCTTCTTGAACAATATCCTGTACTCGGGCACTCTAACTAGGATTTGACGGGGAATGAGGCATGATAATCTAGGGTATGTCTACTTGGAGAGATATACCACGCTCTATCCACAAGTATTCATCCATTGGTGACTTCTTCATCGTTTCCCTCTTCTTGTCGGTCATGACCCAACTCTAGTAGATTTCCTTCTTGCTCTGTCACTCTATTCAAAATTCTTCCTTGTTGGAGCACACCAACTTTCTCTCTAATATATTCCCTTCTCTTTCTCCTCTTCTCCTGTTCTATTTTCTATATATCTGGAGTGCTTTTGTGAGTAAATGTTATATTTTTCTCCTTTTTAACCCTACTTTTCATCACTAGCGTAAGTGTTTTCTTCATCATCGACTATGAATTTATCTACTCTCCTTCAAAACATGACCATCTACCCCCTATAGCCGACCATAAATATTTTTAGAAATCCCAAGTGGAACTATCTATTTGTTAAAGAAATAATCCCAATCTCTTTCTTGAACAAATTTCTCCCACTCCTTCTGCTTGGCATCCCAGTTTGTGTTACTTGGAAGAGTTATTAGTAGTGGATGAGGTTTGACAGTGTGGCTGCCTCTCTTTTGATCAGGAAATTAAACAAAAGTGTCAGCAAAAAAAACATGAACTGTTCAGTGAGTTCATTGTAGAATCTCTCTTTAATACTATCGACAAATACTCTTTCGTCGATTGCTCACTCCTCACATAACTCATTAGCAATTCTTTCGAACCACTTCAACAAATTTGGACAGCCTCCCCTTGTTAACTTTTGGAGTAACTGATGATCTTTATCTCCTTCCGTCTATTTCATCCAGTATATTTTTCAAAGACTAAGGTACGGACTTGATAAAATTTTCATGCATTTCAGAGAATAACTTCTCCTTGGCTTGGGAAATAGTCAGTGTGTTTATTCTAGCATAGTTTTGCATGTAGTTTGCTATCTTATGCTGCTACCAATATTTGATCTCTTGCTCTGATATCATCTAGTCATAGTCATTTCATCCAGTATATGTATCATCGGCAACATAACCAATGTTGTAATCAATCATATTGCAAGGTTACCAATGATACACACATAGAATCATATAACAATAACAAAAAAAGAGACAAGAATGGTAGACATAACAACAGATTATATTACTCAAGAACACATGTGGGTTCATACAATAAACCTAACGGATTATCTATCTAGCTCTACAACCTATATATATGGTTACAAAATAGTTACAAAAACTACTTGTTGATTAAACCAACCATCATGACCTATAAGGTTAACCTAATCTACAATTATTCGACTAGAGAGTCTAGTTGGCTTAATTGACTAGATCCTCCAACAAAACCTCATTTATTGTAAAGAAGATCTAGAGAAGAGTTTGCAAGTTGTGTGCGCAGACCAAAGGCGTTCAAAAATTACTCATGCAAGATAAAGAGCACCTTTGTGGTTTTTCTCATATGGGTTTCCACGTTAAATATGTGTCTTTGTGTATTTGATATCTGTGTTTGTTTTCAATGAACTATTATGAGTTTGCCAAATATCTAATGGTATAATAGTGCAGAATGTCAATTAATATGTGTTAGAATCTACATATCTTACATGATATTTGTAACACCCTGGTTTTGACCCCGTTGCATTAATGTATATGATGTAAATATTATATCGAATCAAGACACGAAGCTGAAGTCCAAGGCCCTGTCATTGATTAATGTTTGGTATATAGGTGGTCATGGTTGATGCCTATGGTTTCTGTACTAATCCACGCACATTTGTAAACATCATGTAAATATGAAAATTAATGAAAAAACCATATCCAGCTATGTCAATGCAATGAATAATGAGATGGGGGCCAAGGATGATTTTAGGGGCGAATTTTAGCACAATGGCAAACTTTAAGGGTTACCCAAAAAAAAGTGGGCAAATTTTTATATTAATTTTTTTTTATTTTATTTAATAAATTCGTCCATTGTTTATTTTTATATATAGATGCCCCAAGGTAAATCGCATTCATCCTGAAAGAGGGAAAAATTGGAAAATGAATATTAGCCCATGAAAATATTGATTTTTTCCCACATTCACCCGAATTTTTCCGATTTGGAGGAGATATTTGCCCAAATTCTCCTGATTTATTCATATTGGGAGGATAAATGAAGATGGTTCGCTGGATTTATGGATAACAGGTTGAAAAATTGGTATTTTTCCCAGGATTTATGGATAATACGATTAAAATTTTGGTATTTCGCTCTATCTGCTTACATTATGTGAAAATGATGGACAAGCTAATAGAGGAACAGATCTTTGAGTTCAAGGAGGCTTTCAGTTTGTTTGACAAGGATGGAGATGGTCTGTACTCACAAATCCCCTTCAATTATTTGTCTTTCTCTACATGTTTTCGATCTTTGCTTCTTCTGTAATAATAGGAAGAGATGCAATGTATTTAGCTTATCTGGGTTGTGAAATTTTGAGTTTATTTAGTAGGCACACAAACCATAGCTATGGCTTTCTGGACCTTAGTGACTATGGTGGCCACCGCTTCGATAATTGCAGTGACCGCTGCTATAGGTACTAAGATCTTAGACTCCCTGGCTCAGGCTATAATATTTACTACTTTGGCTTTTATATACTCATTTCCTCACTCTAATCCGTAGATATCCATACCTGGTACTATTGGAGACATTTACCACCATACACACTCTTTTTGGTCAAATTGGCCTAGTTAAACCACTATCCTAAGTATAATTGACATTAATTGACATCGATGGAGCATTAATTGACATCATCCAGTCACACCCGTGCCTACCTTCAGTCAAGGAGGCTAACTGGAGCACTCCAGGGGTGATATGAGTGATATTAATGCACCTAATTGCTAACTGGTGGTTACAATCAGTTAAACAAGTCAGTTAAGGTGCCTCCTCTCATTAAATATATTATTTAATGATTATTTAATGAACTGGAGTCAACAGGGGCACCTCCACCAACTTCTGATGTGCAGTTCAACTTCAGTTAACCTCATCGGGGTTCATTGGAGTCAGTGTAGTGCTACCTCTTGATGGTTGGTGGGTTGTGACATGTGTTTGATCTCTTTCAGTTGAGACTCATCATTTATTGCACTCTGACTTCAGTTAGGGTTAGTTGATTCAATTAGGGTTTTGGTCAGTGGTTAACTGAATGTGAACCATGGCTTACAGTCAGTCAAGCTAGACTCACTCATTCAATTCGAATGACCTCCTAAGGAATTCAAATTATCTCTTCATTCATGCTTGTAGCATGTCATTGTAATTGTAATTATTCATTATTTATGTGAATACAGAGAGGCTACTATTCCTGTAGACTGATTACACCATTTCATGAGTTATTTGTTGATTAATATTTGATGAGATTGATTCTTTGTTCCTAGATCAATATACAAGATTAATAGGTGCTGGGGGGAAGGAGTATGTCTATGGCTCTACGTGCTCGGATTTACGGTCCATCACTGCCTGCTTTACCCTCTTCCCACTGGACAATTTGATTTTACCTTTACGATAGGGGAGGGTGCCTTCACATGTTTTTTTATCTATTAGCCAAATTTCTTTATGTGATGACTTTTGTACTTAGATCAGTTGAAAGAAATGGTGTTTTTTATTACCCATTTTATTAGATTCTAGGATTATCCATTTATGTTGGGTAGTTATGGTAGAGGGATGTAAGTAATGGTCGTATGGTTGGTACTCTGTAGTCAAATCATTTCCCTGTAACATTTTCAGTGTTATATGGTGAATAGGGGACAAGGTATTAGATATGGTTCATTCAGTTGGTTCTCTTATTGCTTGATTTGAGTTTTCATAAATCACCACTCATCAAATTTTGAACATTTTTACGTGTATAGTTACCTGAAGTTTGTAACCCTCTTTCTAATTGGAGTGGGTAGGATACTTTTATAAGAGATCTGTTGCAATTAGACCTCTTGGTTAATAATTTCGTCAAAGTCACCCAAAAATTGTAGTTAGTCTCATTCACAGAATGAAGACTGCATTAGCACTAAAAACATCTTAGTTTAACACTTTGGAAGTAGTGTATCCAACTTGAACTGACTCTCATCTTGAAACACTTTGATCAATAATTTTGTCAAAGTCACCCAAGGGCCAAGAATTGCACTTAGTCTCATTCACATAGAAGAATGCAGTAGCACTAAAAAAATCTTAGTTTAACACTTTGGAAGTAGTGTAGCCACCTTGATCTGACTCTCATCTTGAAACAATTTGATCAACTATACTGGGAGCAAGACTTTTGGGTTTTAAGACTGAGCCATCATTGCTATGAGCACTCAACCTTGTTTCTAGACCACAGCTTGATGAGATTTTCCTCATTGTATATTATTCTTTCACACTCTGTTGGTTTTATTTTGGGTGTAAGTTATAGTATTCAACAACCATGGAGCTCATTAGCAATTATTTGCCAAGGCACATGGTACTGATTATAAGAGTAGCATAGATTTCTTTGCTTTTCCTTCTATTTTTCTTGTTCCCACTATCCTTAAATCTGCTAATCACTTCCATTCACTCAAAGTTATCCTTAAATCAGCTAATCACTTCCATTCACTTAAAGTTAGTGCTAATAGTAGTTGGTGTCCCTGGTGATCTGTTTCTTCTTTAGGCAATGCTGGTTTCTATGGCTTCTATCGAAGATCATGAATGTTTTCATTTTAAAGAGCTTAGTCCTGCTTCAAAGATGGCGAGATAGGGGATTTAATCTTTTGTCTATTTGATGCATCAGCAATTTTTAGCTGTACTCATGTGGCAAGTTATTCTCAGGTAGTCTATAACAGGTTAAAGATCTATCTTAGTGTTTAGTCTCCAATTTTGTCAAAAAAATTGTTTATAAATATCTACTTTTAAGATAACAAATTCATAGTTTCGAAGAACATATTCTCTTTCCCTTTTCCATGCTTCCATTTTGTTTGCATTAGAAAGTAAATTGACCTATACAAATATACTTGTATCCTTCGTTTTTTAGTAGTAGGTAGACATTGCGTTTCACCGAAAGGTGGAATGGTGAATCTATTGTCTAATGTGGAGCCTTTCCTGCTGATTGGATTTGTAGATCAAAGGAGACATGTTTCATTTTCAGTGAACTCACTGCCCACTAGGTAAAACTTTCAAATCAATTTCCTTCACAAGATTGCTCTGAAAGATTGGCATTGGTTGTAAATTTGCGATTCAAATCTAGCCAACTATTGTCATATTAGCTCCTTATCCTTTTAGTTTGGGAAGTAGAAGAATTGACCTCAGGTTCATCCAAAATCATTAGCAGATAAATCTATAACAAGTTTAGTAACTAATATCAATAATTAGTGCCTAATTAGTGCCAATGAAACTGAAATTGGTAAACAATTTTTAAAACATCATGAATATTTAAAAGATAATGTATTACAAGACTTTTGAAGTTCAGGATTTTAATAATGGTATATTTTTTCGTGTGATCCAAGTGTGCATACATTTTACAAAATATGATCATCTTTATGTCTATCTAGAGTGGGTAGGAATAGCAAGGTCCCATGATACAAGCACTATTATAGTTCCAAATTGAACCTTTATGGGCTTCCATCAAACACTTTGGGACTATACAGAAATGTTATTTCAGAGCTTGCAACAATAATTTTCAAAACAGAGCAAGATTTCCCAAGTGCACTGTTTGATTTGTCCGTTCTTTCCATAAATTTACTGAATACACAGGAATTAGACATCATTTTCCTTACGAACACATAATGGAACTGATTGTGCATTAGAAACTTGTAGTTGTGTCCCATTTCTGCCGAACAAATTATTTGTGGAAATAAATTTCCAAGATGAGAGTGGGTGCAGCGGCGACTACTTTCTCTTCCTCTTCTTGTTGGGCATGGAAGCCATAGACCTTGCTCTAAGTTCTTCAATGTCCATAGTGCCGAAATTGACTTCTGCACTGAACTTCTTCAAATTGGCAAGTAAAAAATGTAATTGGGGAGGTTAGACCCTCTCTTACTCTTATCGTCTACTATGCCCTACCCTATCCTCCCACCTTTGTCTTTGTTGGTCGTTTCTTTCATCCATTTACCAGTTTCCATGAGGTAGAAACAAGAAGATCTGTGTCTTTGAAAGTTCTCCTGTCAACTACTTAATGTGTGGCAAGGGAAACACTGATTCCTAGTGGTTAATCCCTGTATCTTTCAATTTCTTCAAAATATGATATAAAGCCATAGGAATTGTTGAAAATTTTCCAATTTTTGTTTGATTTCTTCGTGAAAATATGATATTAAGCCATGAGAATTTATAGTTTTTTTTTTCAATTTGTTTTGTTGAAAATGCATCATATAGTTCACTATAAGTCAATATAGATGTACATGATGCTTTTAAAATCCCCAACCAAAGAGTTGATACACAAAGACTTCTACATTTTTTATACATATAAATCTAGGGGGTTCTTATAATCATCCATGCCTACATGTGAAACCAATCATGGCTATGGCTCTAATATGATGGAATGAGTGGGGTATCATGCCTATAGTTCGGAACATGGAATATATGGGAAAAGAGATGAGGTAACATGCCTGCTCTGAGAACTTTTGTTGTGGGAGCATGTTTTCCTCATGGTTCTCATTCAGGAGCTGAGGGCATATGATTGCTCTGTTGTGGGAGCTGACATGCCTCACAGGACAAAGCAGTTGAATTTCCAAGCCTAGTTGAACCATGCAAATGGGCTATGGTCTTTGCTTGGAATTAGATGACTAGGAAAGTTTCCAGAACTAGTATTGCAATGCTACCTAATTTTCAAGAACCCTTAGTCTGAAGACTTTGAACTGCATTGCGATTTGCATAGTGCTAAGTGGCATAACTTGCAGGTTGTTGCATGGATGAATATTCCCTTTGTCAAAAAGGATCTGTCTGATATATTAGTAACTAGTCACCCCACTACTTGTACATATCCCTATTTTTTTCTGTTGAGCCTTTGATTGTGCTTCCACATAGTTTGGGGGTCCTAAGGAAAGAATAATATCATGGGCAAGGTTGGGTGGAAATTGGATGGTAATTTAAGAGTTGTCTAGGGAAGGAGTTGAATATAGCAATTCATCCAATGGGGCTAGTTGACCAAGTGTAGGTATAATCTATTATATTTTCTTGTATATCAAACTGATTTTCGTAAATTTTTTGATAAGTTGTTAATGAACTAATATGACAGACTGTTGGAAATTCCATGTGTATCTATGGTTGTTAAGTGGAAGCTTTGCTGGTATGAATGGCTATGGGATTTATTTTACCTCTACTAAAATAAAAATGGCCATAAACTTGATGATTGAAAGAACTGGAAAATTATAGCTCTAAAATATTGGTAGAAGAGGAATAGGGATGAGACCTATCACTATATCCTGTCTTTTCATTATTGTTTCTGGGAAATATTTTCTAAAATTGTCAATGATATATGCTGGTTTAGTGCATGAAGCTTAGAGAGCAATTCCTGCATTTTTATGATCTTCTGGATTGAGTTACTCTGTTATCTTTTCTAGAGTTATGGCAGCAAATTAGAAATGTTAGTCTCAATATGTTTGTTATATGAAATCATACTTCCATGCTTAATTAGTGGATTTTCAGTTTTCTAAACCAGTGTGATTGTGAGGAATTTATTTTCTTACAAAGCTATTCTCGTTGAAACCATGATTGGTGGTAGAGTTGGGAATATAAACTACTTAGAAAAATGAAAACTCTGTTTATGGCAATTGTGAAGACATTTAGTAGGTGAATTGATGCAGAATCAGTTTGCTGCTGGAATTTTTGGTAACGGGTAAATTTCTGTTTGTGAATACTGGAAATAGGTATTAGACCTATTAACCGCTATTTGTGACTCAAACAAAATATAGATGTATATTGCTGTAGATTGAGATTAGTATATCACTGACACATGAGGTATGTATTGACCATGGAATGAAAAATTCATGCCCAGCTTTCACTACATGTTTGAATAAACAACCACTGGGATTATATCGATGGCATCAGGTTCTTTTGATGACATTATAACTCAACAAAATCTCTTCTCCCCCTTGGTTGTGTGATTTCTGCTTATACCACGAATTTAATTGATGGGTATTAACTATGTTAATTTGATATGTAATTTGCCTTGTCTTAACTAACTGAAAATTTAAGCTCATCAATGGATGTTAGCAAGACACCATACTGAAATGATGGAGACCTCACCAGAGGATGGCATCTCCAACTATGCCGTCCTATACCTGTCTGTGGGGGTTTCTATCTCATTAGGAACGATTTTGTATAAGCTGTGGCAGTCCGTAACATGCTCAAATAGAGCCAGCAATCTCACTCCACATAAGAAGAATCCTTTAATGGCATAATTTGTTTGTGTTGATTTTTTCTAGGTTGCTGTCCTACTGTTTGACAAAAAGATTAACCATATATATCCAAATTTCTTTATCTTAAATATGTAACTTGCAAGTTGCAATTGGATTTCCAGCTAAGGTATTAGACAACATGCTAAGGGTTTGGATTTAGATTTCTTCCTTTTCAAAATATCTGTGGTGATTGTGGGCAATGGAGTACAACTATGTAAATGGAAAACATAGTAATGAAGCTTCTATGGGCATGTATTTTCAAATTTAAGTTTTAACTTAGAAAATCGCTTTGATGATGGTAAATTGTTGTTCTTGTGAGCATTAATTTCGGAGTTTAATTTCTCTTTGGAAATTGAATTGGGGATGCGTTTAAGTGAGAATTTATTGAGTCACTAAAGTTGGTAATAGGAAAGCAAGGACCAAGATACATATGGTTGACAAACATGGGGAAAATGGAGATGCATCATTTTATGATGAGGACTACTTAGAAAGAAGACATTCCTATAAAGAGGATGAAAATGACCCATGTTTTTCCCTCTGCATTAACTACGCTCACTCACATTTCCCTTCAGCTATGAAAGAAGTAGTTAGCCCTAAGGTACACATAAAGAGCATGGGATGTGTCCTTCTTAGTTTTCCTGTTTTGTCTCATTTGATGCATCTTGTGCTTGATGAGGAAGCTTAAGAAAGGTTGGTACATTTTATTATATCAGCATTATCTCTTTTGATTGCAAATGCTCAGGTGCTTTACTGTTTGTTCTCTTCCTTAGAATCCAGGATCATATATTACAATTGATAATATGAGTGTATTCAACACACCAAGGAAATTTGTTAGGTCTCTGGAACAACAATCCTCCTCCAAAAACACATGTAGAAAATTGCAATACAGAGGAGAACTTGCAGATTCTGTAGAAGCTAACCATGATAATTTGAATGCAATTGACTAGAATATGAACTTAAGTCCAGATACCAATGGTGCTGTCAATGAATCCATGGGTGGAGAAAATCGACATATGATTAGAGCAAAAAAAGGAAGGACAATGCTTGACAGTCTCTATAGTGTAGCTGATGGGTATTCGGTTAGAAGAAATTTAGAAGAGGGAGATCTGCAGAACAGTTCTGAATGGTCAAAAAGTGTGCATAGAACTGATTCTTTGTCACCTACTTCAAGCGTTGTTTTTGAGGATATGTTATATAACGAGGAAGATTACCAGAGCACTGGACTGACTGAGTTAGAAAAAGAAGCTTATAAGATAGATGATAAGAAATAAAATTGCTTACCAGCTAATCTCGATTCGTTTGAAGGTTCAACTAATTCTTGCAAATGGCAAGAGACAAAAACATTTTGTACATGTTGGAGAAGAGTATTGTGCTTTATGGAATCCATTATGGGATTCTCCTTGTGTGTTGTGTTGGTTGTTCCTACAATTATGGTGGTTGTCAATTTATTTAGCAAGTAAGAGGAATACCATGTCATGGTTCCCACCTAGGACATTCTATTTTGTGGTCATTTAAAATTAGTAATTTACAAATATTATCGACTTAGTATGCAGCCATTGTTTACATGGGAGTATACAATTTGAATCATCTTCTTAAAGCATCTTGTTTTTGTCTTTCCCTTATTCATCAGGATTTCTTCCATATATTTGATTGTAGAGGGGATTATGATAAAGCATATTCCATTTATGCACAGTAGGAGGATGGAACATGGAAATATTTCTGCTGCTATAATGATGTGCGAGTTATGAGGATTTTTATCCCTTGAATATAAAAAAAATCTATTGTGAGGTCTCATTCTATATAAATTACTCAATCTGGAAAGTTATAGTTGTTAATTTTTACCATGTCTTCTTTCAATCCACTAAATGATACATGTATTGAGATAAATCTAACATAGTTACTGTGCATTAAATGCTTAAGGTTTAGTCTGATTGTGTAGAAGGAATGGTCTAGGCTGAACAAGGTTAAGAACCAGTGGTCAAGTGTAAAATCTATGTCATGAATTATGACAGTTAACTTCATGCAGTTGTAGTGCTCATTATTGATATTTTAACTGAATACAAATTTCTTGTCCACCCTGCAATCTTTTTAAATCATTGGACCAACATGCTATCATGCTATTTCTAGATGAGTATATTGCAGAAACAACATAAATACGAACCTCCCAAGCTATGTTGAGAGCATAAGTGTGGGTCTTGTATCCATTGTGAGAATATGGGTGCCTGATAAGCATGATTTTACTTTGAGCCTTGAGATTTTCCTACTCAATAAAAAATGAAGGGGGAAGTTTGCATAATTGATAGATTGTCTGTACAAATAAACATTTGAATTTTTATTAGACTCATTTGATATTGAGAAATCTTAGAGGTATTTTATATGGATTGGTGTTATTATTATATTTTGACAAAATCATCCTCTTCTCATAGTGCTGAAAGCATGTCCAGGGTATCTATCATGCCAAATTTACCCATAAATTGCATCTGGCCCCAACCGCTTGAAATGGTATTCTTGCAATAGTGAGACAACCATTGAGTGGCAACATGTATTAGGGGGTTTTGAATTCTGGGCTCTTTTTCTCCACAAAAGGGGTGCAAACAAACCTAAAAAAAATAGACATGAATTAACTTCAGACCCTATACATGAAGTCTGAGTGTGATTTAGGTGAATTTGGGGAATCTCTTGATGCAGAAAAGAGTGATATGGCATGTGTTTGAACTTTCTATGTAAACTTGGTTTGATTTATTAATATTAGGACTAATTAAAAAGTGTTCTTACAGGTGAAAAATGAGTATAAACCTGAAGAAACATTGTTTGGGCCTGCTAGAGTGAATTACATGAATTGGGTTGCCTAGATGGCTGTGGGAATGGATACGGGTGTACCCTGGGTAATGTGCAAACAAGATGATGCACTAGACCCTATGGTGAACTCTGTTAACAACACCCTCTTAGATATTTATATGATAATATCTTTAATTGGGCATTTGGTGACCCCTGTGTCTAGATGAACTTGTCAAATTGTATCAAAATATTGCACCAGTTGCATCAATTGAATTAGTTACCTTTGCATATTTTGTACAATTCATACTAATGGAATTTAAAATAAGTAATTCGTGTAGACATAGATAAATTGTCATTTTTTATTTTGATGAATGATTACTACTTAATGTAATTGAAAGCAAAATAGCTGCCATTTAATAGATTATGGGGTTTTCAGGGTTTTGCATTCTATTTTTCATAGTCTTGTAATAATCAATGTTGAGATATCCAAGATTCCATTGTTTTACCTTATTTATTCTTTAATATTTGAAACAGATAAACACTTGCAATGGTTTCTACTGTGACAACTTTGTACCTAACAATCCTTATAAGCCAACAATGTGGACGGAAGCCTGGAGTGATTTGAAATGGATAGAACTAAAGAGCCACAACAAGAAAAGGTTTTGGGCATGTTGTGTATTGGAAGTGAATTTTTGGACCACGTGGAGAGGAGCTTACCCCTGCACTCCACACTCTGCAAAAGATGAAGCAAGAGCATGCAAAGTGAGGGACCTACCTAACCTCCACATCAAGACCCCTGCATTATGATGAAGTAACCCAAGTGACATAAATAAACTATATGACAATATGAAGATTCATATCATGTCAATGTTACTTCACATAGGCTGTGTAGTATTCCATTATAAATTTTTACATTTTTCAAATTAAATGCAGAAAGTCATGGTAAAACACAAATAATAAGAAATAAGAAAATTAAATAAAAATAATCAAGTAGGGTATGGAGACTCGGAACTTTGGAAGAGGCTAAAAAAATGAGTCTAATGCTTTGAAATATAACTCTCAATACTGATTAGTCTAAGAAAAACAAAAAAAATTGTTAGAAAGTTTAAATGTAGACTTTAGTGCTAACATTGACTCCAAATGGGGATAACACTTCCCTGTGAGGTGCTAAGAACTTGTAGAGATGTTGCTTCCATCACTACAGTTCCTGAAACTTGTAAAATATTCAACATGCTTGAAAACCATACACACTGAAAAATCAATATGCAAACCAAGACTGTTTCTGCAAGCTAAAGAAGACTGATAGACCAACCATCAAGTTGAAAAGAAAATAACTGGAATTTTCACCACTGGGCTATGGAGTCATGATTCAACCAATCTATCACACGCTGGATCAAGATCAAAACCAAAACTCCTAAAAACAAGTTGTAAATTGCTCTATAGGCTCGACAAGGTGAGATTATTTATATACACTCCTACTCTAACTAGATGATTTCAAGTTGGTCATGTATAAGCAAATTTCCAGTGTAGCCAAGTAAGCATTTTACTAACAAAATGATATTCTTGTTTGCAACCAAATGAGAGAATGCATAAATTATGAAAAAATTTCAACTAAAGTTTGATTGGCAACTCATACTTACTGTTTTGATTGTATGCCAAAAGTTGAAACATTTAGGATCTCTAAAAAATATGACTCTGTGTAAGTTTCCATTGGATATTGAAGAGAACGATAGAGCTCCAAATGATTTAAAAGACAAAATTGTTGTGTGAAAATTGTTTCACTGGTAAAAGTGTGCTTTAGTTGTCCTCCTTGTAACCATTCATGAATACCACCTACTTCATAATAATCAAGGGTAGAATAATCTTCCTGATTCTATTGATATTTTTCTTGGACAAAAATCTCTTTAGAAGTATCCAAAACAATAAGTGTATCATGAGAATTAGAAGGAAACAATATCGTTTTTATCAATTCCAAGTGTAGTAGAAACATGCTCAATGAGGTTTTAATTTTGAATATCTGTCTCTTTCATTTTAGATTCAAGAATATCAAGTATTGGCTCACTAATTTCTTGAAAATGTTGATAAACACCCTATGTATAAGGGAACACTGTGAACTAGAATTAAACATCATCTCTCTCACTTCCTTCCCAAGATTTTGATTCATAACTATCATTTACATGTATGTTGCAAAGAGGTTTCATACGTGTTAATTCAGAAAATTGTTCATTCAAATTAACTTCATGATAGTCATCTCCATAACTAGCCTCAAGAAAATTCATATTAGGACCATCCTTATACCCATAACTAGAAACATTCGCTATTGTACATGAAAAGGGACCTTGTTGATATAGTTTTTTTACATTTTCAACAACAAGAATATCTGATTGAGCAATTTTAATATCTGGAGAAAAAGACAAATCTAAACACAATATATCAACATATTGAAAAAATAAAAGTTTGAATATGTTTTTTTTATGTTGATAATCTTCATCCTTTGCATATGCGTCCAAATTTTCATCTGAAAGTTGATATTAGAGTTTGCCACATGCCCAAATATGATTTGAGATATTTCCACAAGTGCGAAGGTTATCCTTGATCTCCTCAAGTGAATTACATGAATTGGGCTACCCGGATGGCTGTGGGAATGGATACGGGTGTACCCAGGGTAATGTGCAAACAGGATGATGCACTAGACCCTGTGGTGAGCTCTGTTAACAACACCCTCTTAGATATTTATATGATAATATATTTAACTGGGCATTTGGTGACCCCTGTGTCTGGATGAACTTGTCAAATTGTATCAAAATATTGCACCAGTTGCATCAATTGAATTAGTTACCTTTGCATATTCTGTACAATTCATACTAATGGAATTTAAAATAATTAATTAGTGTAGAAACAAATAAATTGTCAATTTTCATTTTGATGAATGACTACTACAGAGTGTAATTGAAAGCAAAATAACTGCCATTTAATAGATTATGGGGTTTTCAGGGTTTTGCATTCTATTTTTCTTAGTCTTGTAATAATCAATGTTGAGATATCCAAGATTCCATTATTTTACCCTATTTATTCTTTAATATTTGAAACAGATAAACACTTGCAATGGTTTCTACTGTGACAACTTTGTACCTAACAATCCTTACAAGCCAACAATGTGGATGGAGGCCTAGAGTGATCTAAGATAGATAGAACTAAAGAGCCACAACAAGAAAAGGTTTTTGGCATGTCGTGTATTGGAAGTGAAATTTTGGACCATGTGGAGAGGAGCTTACCCATGCACTCCACACTTTGCAAAAGCTAAAGCAAGAGCATGGAAAGTGAGGGACCTACCCACATCAAGACCCTTGCATTATGATGAAGCTCTATGTCTGCATAGAAGAAAGAAGAAGAGATCCAAAACAAAGACTATTGAGGCATACTTGATAGATGACATCACCATGTAGAGTCCAGAAATCCATAGAGTAGATGCCACATGGAATCTACAGAAAAAAAAAGTAACCCTTCAAGGAAACATACAGATCATACAACCTAAAATCCATTACAGGAGGCAATTACTTTGGGGGGTTCCATTGGCATCATTCAAGGGTTTGCAAGGAAGATGGAGGAGGCATTTGATCAGTCTAGGGGAGAGACTCTAGGCATTCCAAGAGAAGAGAAACCAATAGAGGTGGGAATAAACAGGGAGATTGGGACATCGGTCAGAAAATTGGCATTGGAAGTTGAAATCTTTGGGATTTGATGGCACAGAAGCAGAAAACTAAAGACTAAGAATGAGAAGTATGTTCCTAGATCACGAGGACGAAGAGAAGTATGACCCTATCCACCAAGAACAAAGATTATCTCAAAGCCAAGATGCAATATGAAAAATGCATCCATGGAGTAAGAATACACAAAATCTCTGTCTAAGAGTATATAGCTGATATTTGTCATCATTCTTGAGCACAGAAAGACCCAAACAAAGGCCATGCTGGTTTTCACAAATGGGTTTCCATGGTAAAATTTGTGTTATTTCTGTGTATGTAATTGATGTTTCAGAATTGGTTTTCTTCCTCATTTTTAATTACAGTTTGCAAGTAATATTGTAATACACAGTCAGAATTAATTTGCAATGAAATAGAAAACATAGAGAAACATTATAGATTTCTGTAAAAATAATTAAGGTCCATACTAGTGAAATGACTCAACCATAGGATGACCGATTATGGATCAGAACCAAGGACCACCTCTGCATGGTTTATTGTTGTTTGTTGTTGTTATGGCCTTAAAACCACCCAGAATTGAGATTTACTCTATTTTATTATTGGTTGAGGGTTAAAATAGTGTTGAATCATGTGTTTTCTTATTGTTAAAACAAAGTTAAAAAATGTTTTTTTATTGTTTGAGGGTTCCTTTCCTAGGACCAAACTGCATTATGCTTGGGATTGAACTTGATGTCATTTTGTAGATTCCTTCATTAAGAAAGGGTAAACATGTTTATATTAGTGTTTTATCCTCTTGCAATTACATGGTTATTTATACCATTTAATTTTCTATTGTAGACCTCTAATAGAATCCTCATATGCATTTTTTTTACTTTAGTAACAATTATTTTTTACTTTAATAAACATGCAAATGTTATTGACGGTATATATACAATTTTTCTCAAGTTTCCACCATATATATGCTGTAAAAACAAGCATGTAAATGCTTATTTGTGGAAGATGTTTCAAGAAAGGGGTTCAAATTAGTGCTATCAACTCGAATCCGCCGAGTTTAAGAAAATTTTGACCAAAACTGATCAGAATTGGTTGCTAACTTTTTCCTAGAGGCTGAGTCAACCCTTGGCATTGCCTAATTTATCTGTGTCAACCTTTGAGGTGGCAAAGTCATCAAAACATCAACTTGACTGCGTCTGCATCTGCTGACATGGATGCTTAGTTGGGGCCAAAGTATGAAAACATTAAACTTGAAAAAATGAAAATAAAAGGACCCTAAGCCCTCAATTTTTTTTAACATCAATATGGTTTTCATGTTAATGCTTAGCTTATAATGTTAATTCATAAAGCCCATGTGACTTTAATTTTAAATTTTAAATTTGTTGGAGTATCATGTTTTAATAGTATATATAAATATATACTTTTTACATGAATTCATTTTTATTATGTGAATCTTTCTTGCATACTTTAAAATATTAACATGGTATATAGTTATAAAAACTTGTGTGATGAGGATGAAGAGATAGGGAGTGGCCTTGTATGCTTGTTGTTTGCATGAAAACGTTAAGCTTCACTATTCAAGTTTGGATTCAGGGTAAAATGTTATAGGTATAAGAATTTGGTTTATATTGTTTTATATTGGGCTGATTCTTAATGGGGGATCTATAGTTCATTCAGCCAGACCCTTCCCTATGATCCTAGTAGCAAAGCTCATTTCCCTTATGCATCACATTGCTGGCCAATGGAGACAGAGTGAGGGATCTCATTGGACTTTTAACTCTATGGAAGAAAGTGCAACAGTTGGTCATTGAGGTTAGCTTTTTACAGTTAAGGTTGGGTATGGTCATCAAAGTGGAAACTCTATGGGAAGTTACATTACTCCTAAATAAGTCTGCCCCTGGGAGGATTTCAATATAAAATTGATTTGTAGGATTTTAATTTTAATTTTAATTTGCACTTTTAGATATCCATGAGTTAACAAATGCATATGAATTATTGATCCATTGTCTTTGACTCTTTTTTGGAAACTGCACAAGATAGAAGATTTACCTATATCAAGTAGAACAAGAAAGTGCAGGAGAGGGTGGGGTGGGTATTTCCTAACACTGCCCTTGGATGATGGATAGGCTTTGGTTTTGTGAAAACAATTGCAGTAACAAACCTGAGTATAGAGCTCACAAGAGAAAGAGAAGAAAGCCACAAGCTATCTTCAAATGCCAAGCTAGTTACTTGTTGATTCTGGTTGGCAAACTTGTGATTGGTGTCAGGTGAAGTTCTTAGAAAAGAAATTTTTTAATTTACTTGTCTATGGCTTATGAATAATGAAGACCACACATATAGATAACTTTTCATCTATATTTACCTATTAGTGCAGGGTTGAGCCTATATTGAATAAGAGTTATCGATCATTTTACATCCTGTCTAATAGATAATTGGCATGATGCAAAATGTCCAATATATAGTGGATCTATGATAGATGGCACCACAACCATGGCCAAAAATGTATTATGTCATGTCTTGAATCTATTATTATAGAACCAGAGCATTACTTTGAATTTTTTGTAAATATTAAATTCATCCAAAACTAGACACCTGACAATCTTTCTTTTTGATCTGCGAGGGACCATCAATTTGCTTGGATTTTTCTGATGAACAGTCAGCCAAATGTGTCTATCAAAATATTTTAGCTTCCAATATGATTGGGGTTTAAGTTACTAGAAAAACTATGTGTTCATATCTTAATGAAAACAAGAAAGAACCCAGATGAATGAGAGATCAACTACATATTTGAGAGCCCACAAATGTCCACAACTGTTGGGACTACATATTGACTGAATTACTGTTATTCCCATGTCTTATTGTCAAAATAGCATATCCTAGCTACAATAAGGGACAACCTAGATGGAAAAGTATCATTTTTCCCATGAAGTATGAGTGACTGTTGTACTGTAGTATATCTCTAAGCATTTGGTTATCGTTAAATATTTAAGTTCAGAACATGATTATATCTCTAAGCATTTGGGTATTGGTCAATTGCTTTAAGTCCAGGACATGGTTATCATATTGTTGACAATAATCAAGCATTGTTAAATGGGGATGTGCTCCCCTAGGTGAGGGGCATTTGCTAGGATGTAGAATCCCAATGGGGTATGTTTACCAATGCCCCCTTTAGGGAAACACGGGGAGATGTATCCCAAGAAATGGGGGGCATTTCTTTTTTGTGAGAAACTCTTGGGAAACACCCCTTTAAAATGGGAGGCTCATGGCCTTCAGATTTACAAAATATGAAATGTTTAGAACAAAAAATGTCTATTTATATTATGCTTTCATTGGCCATGTTCATGACTTGTTATTGTTTCTTATATATTTAAATTTTTGGATTTTGGTTGGAATTCCCTATGTTGGGGACTTTGACTTATCCTACGATGTTTCCTAAAATTTGGGAGGTGTCTCCACACATCCCTCGGATCCATTTCCCTATTCCCACACCGCTAGAAACTTGGTGAAACAGTGAATTAATTTGAACCAATAGAGGGTTTGTATGTACAAATTGTCAAACTAAATTAAATGATGTTTATCAATGAACTGCAGAAAGGTCTAATTCTGTGAGGAAGATATGTTGTCAATACAGGTCATTAAATGTAAACAGTTATGCCATTAAATCCTTGAGAGGAAAAAGATAGGCCCTTAACACCTTATGATTGCAATCAATATGACATGCTAATTTCTTCATTATTAATTCATGGTATGTGATTGGGTGGAACATATAGAAAAACTTGGATTCATTTTGCTTAGTGAAAAATCAACATTTTAGATATCTTCCCACCTTCACTATTACTTCAAAATTGGTTAGGTTGTGCATGAAAAGTTTCTTGACATGTGAACAAACCATTTTAAATATTTTTCCTCAATTACGTGTCTTATGCTTTCATCTATAATCATTGTATCTTGGAAAACTGAAGTTATATATCAGCGGTGTTATCCTTTGATATTATTCTCGACATTGTTACTCTAATTTCTATACATTGCTAGCTTTCTATAACAGAGAAAATATGAAGGATAAGTGTTCTATCTAATGTGTTTTGATGAAGATAAAGCATCTTAGTTTCCTTATTGAAAATGATAGGTTATGCTAAATACATAGATTCATTTAGTGGAGCTTTCAAAAGCTAGGCATTTTGGCTAAATATACAAAGGATAATTTGCAAGTTATACAACTTGGGATTGGAATTCATTGATATATTATTCATTTCTTCATTGATTTGATGTCAAGGCTTGTTATATCAAGTTGGTTTGGATTTTTTTGCTTGTAAATTATTTTGATCTTGATTTGTTTATCCAATATGTTGCAATACTTATTCTCTTTGGGTTTCAATATTAGCTTCATTTACCAATGTCAATTTCACTTTGACGTAAATGTCATATACATTGCATACAAAAGTGATAATAGAAAGACTTGAGGTCTACATAAAGTTGGCATTTTTCTTTCAATATAAAAATTTTCATGATATGAAATGTGTCTCACATTAAAGTGATTTGCATGAATTGAACACAATAATGACCTCAATTGTCTAGTGGAGGCTAAGATCGAGCATAATGTCTAATTTTATTATTTATTGGTTTGTCAAGATTCAGGTCCCCACATGTCCGTTGGACCATTAAGGGACGAGATAACAAGTGGAGTCCCCACTTGCCCTGAATCTAGTCAGTGCAGTTGTGTTTCACTGACACCTTCCTGTTGTGACTTGTGAGTCTAAATGTTCTGTTGTTGATGTTGTGATTCATGTTATTTGACTATTGTTGTTGTTCTTTTATTTTGACAATATTCTATAAATCAGTGAAATATTCGCCAGTTTTTACAATTTTTTATAATGAAGTTAAATATTCGCCAAGTTTTTACAACATTATATAATAAAATGAAAGATTCGCCAAGATTTTACAACATTATATAATAAAATGAAAGATTCTCCAAACTTTTACAACATTATAAAATAAAATGAAAGATTTGCCAAATTTTTTATATATACATATTATATTATTGATAAAATAGCCTTCAAATTTTCTTATATATCGGAGAGATTCGCCCAATTTTTATACATATAAATCTAGGGGGGGTTCTTAAAATCATCCCTGATGGGGGCATGATTTTCCTAAGGATAAGGGGGTGGGAATGTTAACCTTGAGCCTATTGGGGAAAATCCATGTGTCATGGGGAGAGCCCATTAGAATTGTCAATTGCCATCTTTCCTGTCTTCTGTTCCCAACCATTTATTCTGCCAGAAGGTGGTTGAGGTAGTTATTGCTTGAAAGAAAAAGAGTATGGGAATTTTCAAATTGGGCAGAGCACCCAGTCCTGGAATGTTGTGTTTTTCTTGCATGGATAAGAAAACACCAAGAACTGTATGCTAGTGTTGACCCACATTCACATTTGGATTTACTCTCACGTTTTGAGAGCGGCGAAACGTGCTGGCTCAGGGGGGGTCAATCTTCCTTCTCCATTCACGGGAAGATCTTCAGCAACTAAGCTCTTCTTATGTGTATCCTTCACATTTTGCGAGTGTTTAGTGACAGTGTGGTAGCAGCGAATCTGGATGAAAGAATCCCATGACCTAGGGAGGCCATTCAAGGTAATCATCACAATCTCTGCATTTTCCACTTCTTCATCTACTACTTCTAGTTGTTCCTTGATCTGAGAAACTCTTGTGAAGTAAGAATAGATTTTTTCTGTATTCTGAATCTTCACATTCTTCAGTTGGTTTCTCAGAGTCATCTTTCGGTTTATGTTCTTCCCTTCAAACAATTTGGTTAGGGAATCAAACATAGATTTAGGTGTATTTAGGGAGGACACCTGTGGTATGAGATCCTTGATAGAATCAGCAATGATTCTCTTTTCCATAACCAACTTATTCTTATGCAAGGCCTTAGCCTCATCTCCCTCTGGAACTGGAACCTCCTCATGGATGTAGGAGTCTAACTCATTCTCTTCTAGGACCAGCGAGATCCTATACTTCCAAGCTCAAAAGTTATTAGCTCCCTCAATATTTTCATCAAGCTTGGTATTATGAGACATCTTAACTAAGAACCTCAAATGGAAATACAAAATATTTTAGATCTTACCAGGTCAAGATGTCAGATCTGAATTTTGAGCTGAAATCCTGCAGAGATGGTTCAGGAGCAAATTAGGGTTTTTCTTTTTCGGAGTTCTGTCCAACCAAATGCTTTGAAATTGATCCCTAACTTTGATTTTTGGGAGGATATCAATCCAATCCTAGGCCCACTAAAAAATTCCTCTTCTTTGAAAATCCCTAATTTTCGGCAGTAGTGTCAGGTCCAAAACTGAAAAACCTTAGAATTGGATTCTGCTTCGACAGAAAGATGTGCCCTAAGGAGGAGAGTTATTCCACCTTACTTTTACTGAAAATATGTGGAGAGAGATCCACAAAGTAGGAATCCCTAGTTCCCGCAGCTACACAGTGTCTTCTTCTCAGGTTAGCTCTGATACCATGTTAGTATTTCAACATTCAAGCTAGCATTATGTTAGGATCTTTAACTAAGAGAACAACAAGTACAGTAGTCAAACACAAGAGACAATGAACAGAGTGTTTTTCCTTGGGCAAACCATAAATGTAGAAAACCCCGCAACTTCCTCAGAGATAGAATCAACACAAAAGGTAAAACCAAAAAATAGTAAGATGCTCTACCGACAACAGTAACCTTTTTCTTGTCTAGCCCTAGTGTCTTCTCCTTCCTCAACTATGTGCTACACTTGAGTGTGTTTATGATGTGTGCTAAATAGAGTGTCCATCTCTCTATTTATACTAATCTCGGCATAACTAAAACTCTACTAGGGATGAACTCTCCTAGGAGAGTCTAATAACCCTAGTGCCCTGAAACTGTGGGGACTTTAACCCTTAGACAATAGGAGGGTTACCCACAATGACTTGACATGACTTGTTTACATTATTGATTATCCCAATCGGAACATCGGGGCATGGCATAACATGATAACATCCCGGAATAAACATTGGGTTACAATAGATAAGAAATACAAGTGAATACATTCCAAAGTTACAATTACATCAACACTCCCCCTTTAGCATCAATGGAAAAGGGTGTCCACATACATGTATCTAAAATCACTGATCACTGGTCATTACTCCCCATGTCAATAGGCATGATCCTAGGACATGTCTGTATACCTGGAGTAACCATTCTTTCTCCTTTGAGTTCATCCTCCAACCTCATGAACTCAAGGTGTGCTAATGTATTTTAGAGACCTTAAACTTGGCTTGCCATATGGCAACCATCCTCCCTACTCTAATTAACCTCTCCTTCATTAGAGGAAATTTGGGGTCTAAAATGGGCCTTATAAGAAAATGCACCAACAATAAGTTCTTGTGAGTTGGTATTCAAGAACCAACAGAATTCCAATAAAATGAGTCAACCATAATGGTTGAATTGGCATATTTGTCATAAAAAAAAACTACTTTTTTGTTCATATTTTTGACCTATCTCCCTATGTTTTTACTCAAATTTTGATTGGGAGAGCTTGGTGGATGCAAAATTTGATTATGTATCCAACAAGTACTCACACCGCATTCTTTTGACGGACCTCGCTACCCCAAAAACAAGAAATACCTGAAAAAACATGATGATGACATCATCATCACATTTTTATAGGTATTTCTTGTTTTTAGGGTAGCGAGGTCCATCAAAAGTATAAACTATGGGTACTCATTGGACGTGGAATCAAATTCTGCATCCATCGAGCTCTCTCGATTGAAATTTGAGTAAAAACACAGGGAGTTATGTCGAAAATACGAACACAAAAAGTAGTTTTTTTTTTCTTTTTTCCTCCAAAATTAATAAATATTAGTTTATTATTTTAACTATTATTTTTTTATTTTCCTTAGGAGGCCCATTTTAGACCTCAAAATTCCTCTAATGTCTACAACTTCTCGGTCTTCTTCATCCATACTTTCCTCTTGACATCTGTCCTTTTAACATTTATTCCTTCATCTATACTGGTTTTACTTGACAAGCTATATAGGAAAGTTCTCAAGGGTTTTTTTGTGTACTCCAACAAACTCGAGCTTTGTGCCCAAGTCTACTACAACTATAACACCTCATCGTACAAAAATGTGCAACAATGTGAGCAACATTTTGGCATGTCAAACACCTGACTGAGCTGTTGGAACTTCCAACACTTATTTGATTAGTTTCATGTCTCCATGCCTGAGAGTGTCCCTGACTGTAGAAATTTGTCTTCCGATCTTCAAATATTCTTACTAATGTATATGAAGAACTCCTCCTTGGTTGACTTCTTTGACTTGCACATTCTTGGGATTTGTGACCAAACCCACTGCATGTGTAGCATCTCAATGTGTGACATGTGGTAGAAACATCTCCCATTTGATTACATCTCCAACATCTAACTAATTCATTGGGCCTTCCACAACTTTATGACCAAAATAGCAATAACCATTGAAACCACTTTCATACTTGGGTCTTGGAGTTGTTTCTTTTTCAAGCTTTCTTTGAGGAATAGACCTAACTCCTTGATTCATCTTTGAACTTCCAAAGTCCTTGTTGTTATGTGTAGGTTCATGGGGACCTTCTTTGGACATGTTGATGCCTAGAAAATCCCAGGTAACTGTCGAGCGCCCTAAATGCAAATAAATTCTTATCAACACACAGAGCATACGAGATTTATTTGTCAACCCGAGGAAGTCTTTTATTTCAAAGGATAGATGCACAATTTATGCTTAAACACCAGATCATTGTAATTAAACACTTTACCCCTAAACAACCATGTTCATCCCTCAGAACATATGTAATCCCACCAATCTTCTAAATACTACAAATTCAAATTCTCTCTACCATGCATTAACAGGAAATGAAATCAGACTCAAATAACACTTGCAGACATAAAGAAAATCCTATTCATATCCCGAAATAGATGATTCATCTATTTAATCTAACCACTCTTGAAATTCATACTCATAACTAATTGTGATCTAGAAATTCAATTGCAGCAAATTAAGTTCGGCTACCTGAAAGAATCAAATTGCAGAAATGGAGATAACAATTATAACAGTAAAACAAGTGCGGGGATTGGTGGGACGACAATCTGGACCATGAGATGAACAAAGCTGTGTACAGCTATTAAAACTATTGCACGAAGGAAACTCCCTATTCAGTCGACTGTTGTCCTGTAGCAGTTGTCAATCTCAGGAAAATATAATACTGCAAATTCACACATCCTACTGCTGCGCACACAAGCAATATAATCAACAGAACATCACACAATTATAATTTCAGAAATCCTACCTTAACTCAGCTATCTCTGCAGAAGGCGGGCCCAGCCTTCATACAGAGACGTTGGATGAACAATGTACAGCTCCTTTAAATCAGCAGCAACTCTTTGTATTAAAAGAAGGAATGAGTACAGATTACCCCCACTGTCAATACAAGAATGAATATATATTTTCCAACCCCCTGGGTCGAGACATCCTCTCACTTTTATACATACAAACTATAACAGCCGATCCTATTACAAAGGGCAGCCATGAAGATCTTTGATCTTCAGGCGCCTTGAATAACACTGGTTGTTACAAGACGTGGCATGGTGCAAATATAGAAAATGAGAGAAAGCTGTAGACTAGCCCAGAAGTGGCGATCTTCCCAGATCACCATGATATTCGAATAGCTATACTAAAGATCCCTCGATCATAGCACATTCTGTTACAGTCCCTTTGTACGGCTCTGTCTGGAGGGTTGCATAGGAATCATGTGCCTTAAGCAATGATTGAAGGATTTGAATCATGAACACCCCTTGTTCAAGACTTGTTCAGCTCCGCTTACCTGCATTCAACTCATCTCGTGCTATCTTCATAGATAACAACAAATTAGCACAATTTCAAGAGATAAATAGCCTTAATTGCCACAATCATAAGCATCAATAGGATAAAACAATAATCAGCCTTACCTTGGTAATTTAAGGCATAGAGTGAGGAAAACAGGTCGTATTAGGATGCTGAGTAGTGTAAAACAAGGGAAGAAAAGGTGATTAAAGATGGTTAAAAAGGGACCAATTGTGGACTCAACATCTCCCCCCAACTACCCTATTGCATGTCCTCATGCAACAACTTGCATCATTCAGAGTCTGAGTCCTGCGTTGAGCTCTGTTCGTGGAGGGAAGAAAAATTGTAGGGAAACTCAGGTTCCTCACCTGTCTTCAGAAAACCTCTGTGAATAACCCAGTACCGCCAACATCTCTGCTCCTCTACCTT
>LPNX010142229.1:40370-85182 GCA_001517045.1 Pseudotsuga menziesii
AATTTTGTTCAGCTGCCGAGAAATTTTGTTCAGCCGCCGGGAAATTTTATTTCCGCCGCCGGGAAAGTATGTTCAGCCGCCGAGAAATTTTATTTCGGCCGCCGAGAAATTTTGTTCAGCCGCCGGGAAAGTATATTCAGCCACCGAGAAATTTTATTTCGGCCGCCAGGAAAGTATGTTCAGCCGTCGGGAAATTTTATTTCGGCCGTCGGGAAAGTATGTTCAGCCGCCGGGAAATTTTGTTTCGGCCGCCGGGAAAGTATGTTCAGCCGCCGGGAAATTTTATTGCGGCCGCCGGGAAAGTATGTTCACCCGCCGGGAAATTTTATTTCGGCCGCCGGGAAAGTATGTTCAGCCGCCGGGAAATTTTATTGCGGCCGCCGGGAAAGTATGTTCACCCGCCGGGAAATTTTATTTCGGCCGCCGGGAAAGTATGTTCAGCCGCTGGGAAATAAAGGTGCAACGAAGGGAAGCAGAAGAAGGCGATGCCGGTTCAACAGGCCCGATCTGGTCCTTCGCCTAGTACTTCCCTGCAAAACTGTTATTGAAAAATAACAAACGAAATGATCAAATGCAAAAGGAAAATAAAATAATAAATTATACGCTACAGTAGGAAAAAAAAATTATTTATGTACAGCGATCAAAGTGTGATTTACAGTTCAAGGGTTGGCCGAGGCAGAGAGAAACTCCTGCCCTGGTGTCAGTTGATACTCTGGATCGGCGGCGATTTGTGAAATGAATGCATCTTTCAAAATAGGTTTACAATACAGTCTCAGTCTGTGACCATTAGCAAGTAATGGTAGACGATTGTCATCAATGGTCACCAGACGGACAGTGCCGTTGTCAAAGACCCTATCAACCAAATATGGACCGAGCCATCTTGTACGCAATTTACCTTTAAAATCCTTTTTGAATCTGGAGTCATAGAGTAACGCCCAGTCTCCTTCACGAAAAACTTTCTTTTTAATAAATCGCTCATGCCAACTGGATCTTTGTTGCTGAAGCAACAGAGTATGATCCACTGCAGCTAACCGCTTCTCGTCCAGTTCATTTAATTGATCCAATCTGTGCTTCTGAGCTTCTGTTACATCCAGATTCAATTCGGTGGCTTTCCTCAGGGTTTTAATCTCAAACTCGATTGGAAATATGGCACTCTTTCCATACACTAAATCATATGGGGAGAAACCTGTGGTGTCACGCCAAGTCATGCGATATGCCCACAATGCTTCCGGAAGCCTGTCAGCCCAATCCTTTCGATGGCTGTTAACTGTTTTAGTAAGGATGTTCTCAATGACCTTATTGGTACTTTCCACCTGACCATTGGATTGGGGGTGGTAAGGTGACGACACCCTGTGCTGCACATGATATTTCCGAAGCAGGGATTCAAATTGGCGTGACATGAATTGCGGCCCCCCATCAGTAACTACTTCTCTTGGTACCCCGAAGCGGGTAAAGATCTCACTGTACAGAAAATCAATCACTGCCTGGTCATTAGCCTTGGCCAAAGCTACAGCCTCGACCCACTTGGTCATGTAATCAGTACAAACCAGGATGTAGACCTTCTATCTGGACGGAGGACTGATAGGGCCAACGAAATCCAGTGCCCATCTATCAAATGGTTCAGCTACAAGTTGAGGTTGTAGGGGAATCTGATCTGTTTTATTCGGTTGGCCAATCCTCTGGCAGCTGTCACAGGACTGGACATATCTTTTAGCATCCCTAAACAGGGTCGGCCAGTAGTAGCCCATCCGTAATGCTTTATGCCCTGTTCTTTTATCTGCAAAGTACCCTCCACAAGGCTCCTCATGACAGGATTTTAATATAGGAAAGATCTCATCTTCTCTTACACATCTCCTGATCTCAAGATCAGGCCCTGTGTAAAAGAGATGACCATTTAGCCAACAAAACCTGGCACTCCGCTGGATAATTTTTCTTTTTTCTCGTTTTGACATATATGGCGGGAGTTTTCCTGCAACCAAGTAGTTGGCGACGTCTGCGTACCATGGAGAATGAGCTGAAAGTGCGAATAGATGTTCATCTGGGAAAGAATCCTCAACAGGCAAACTATCATCATTGTTATTAAATCGAGATAAAAAGTCAGCAACAACATTTTCTTTCCCCGATTTGTCTATAATGGTGATATCAAATTCTTGCAACAACAAAAGCCATCTGGTTACTCTGGCATTGGTAACAGGTTTATTTATTAAATATTTAATGGTAGAGTGGTTAGTGTGCACAAATGTAGGATACCCGGTGATATAATGTCGAAATTTATTGATAGAGTAAACAATAGCTAGGAATTCTTTTTCAGTAACAGTATAATTAAGTTCAGTAGGGTCTAAGTTTTTACTAACATAGTAGATGGCATAAGGCACTTGGCCGTCCTGCTGTCCTAATACTGCTCCAATGGCAGTGTCAGAGGCGTCTGAAGAAATATGGAAAGGCAGGGTCCAATTAGGTCCCCTTAGGAGGGGAGCTATGGACAGCTTCTCTTTAAGCACCTCAAGTGCTGTCTGGCATGCTGTATTCCACACAAACTATGCATCTTTCGTCAGTAGAGAAAACAAGGGAGAGGCCAGTTTGGAGAAATTTTCTATAAACCTTCGATAATACCCAGCATGTCCCAGAAAGCTTCTCACCTCTTTCTGAGTTGAAGGGGTAGGTATATTCTTGATCACTTTAATTTTTGAAGGGTCTACCTGAATGCCATTGGCAGAGATAAAATTCCCTAATACCACTCCCTCACTCATCATCATGTGGCACTTTTCAGTGCTTAATGAGAGTTGAGTCTATTCACAGCGAATCAAAACCTTCTTTAAATTCTCCAGTGCTTCGTCAAAGTCCCTGCCATAGGGAGTAAAATCATCCATGAAGATTTCCATACTATCATTGACTAATTCAGAGAATATGCCAATCACAGCTCTTTGGAACGTTGCTGTTGCATTGCATAATCCAAAGGGAAGCACTCTGTAGGAAAACGTTCCCCAGGGACAAGTGAAGGTGGTTTTATCCTGATCCTCAGGAGCAATCTAGATTTGATTGTACCCACCAAAGCCATCTAGGAAGGAGAAGAACTTCTTTCCTGACAGGGTATCAAGTACTTGGTCAATGAAGGGCAAAGGGAAATGATCCTTTTGAGTTGCTTTGTTCAATTCCCTGTAATCAACACAGACCTTCCATTTCCCATTTTTCTTGGGTACAATTATGAGTGGAGAGACCCACTCGCTATCTGAGATCGGATATATAAATCCGGCCTCCAAAAGTTTCTGGATTTCCTCCTTCACTATATCCATCAGCTTGGGGTTCATGCGTCATTGGGGTTGACACACAGGCCGGGAGTTACTTTTGATGTAAATGTGATGGGTGCACGGACTAGAGGGAATACCCCTCATCTCTGTATACTCCCAGGAAAACGCCCCCTTGTGTTCTTTCAAGAGGCTGATCAGGCATTTTTGTTCCTCTACGGAGAGACTAGGATTGATATTCAAAGTTCTTCTAGGCTCTACCTCAATAGGGATACTCTCTGAATTTTTCACAACCGGGATTATGTTTGTGTCACCAACCAAGGCTTCTTTTGTAAGATTTTCTTGTTCTTCCTTGCCCAAAGTGGTGTTCCGAATTTGATAGACCTCTCTATTCACCGAAGCGGGTTCACTAATGAAATTGCTAATAGTGTCATCTTCTGTTTCATTTTTAAAACTTAAGGCCTTCCCTATAGTTAATAGTGGATGAACATCCTCCTCGTCCTCCTGCTCTATCCAAAGGGATGTTTCAGCCTCTAGACTTGGCCGAGCTGGAGGATAAAGGGTGATATTTTTAGTATCCATACCATCAGATATAGTCATGGACCCCGATCGACAGCTGATGCAAGCATCAGCTGTGGCCAACCAAGGTCTCCCCAGGATCAATGGGTGTCCCCCCAACTGCGATTTAGGTTGTAATACCAAAAAGTCAGCTGGGTACTCCCATGAATCTACTGAGATGACAAGGTCGTCTAGGATCCCTTCGGGTCTGATGGTGGATCTGTCTGCTAATTCCAAAATAGTAGTGGTCAGTCTAAGATTAGTGAGCCCCAGCTTCTTTACAGTCTCTATTGTGATAACATTGATTGCTGCTCCTAGGCCCACTAGTACGTTGGGTATCTGTGTCTGTCCTATTTGTACAGTAACGGTAGGATTTCCAGGGTCATCATATTTAGTCACAGGGGCTTTTCCTGTCATCAAGGTAGATAAGTTTCCTATGACGTGAACCGTGGGAGGATCCCTGGGTTTCCTTCTTTCTCTCTTAGCACACAGGTCCCGCATTGTTCTAGCGTAAATAGGGACATCTTGAAGAGCTTGAAGAAGGGGGATTTTGACATAAAGGTTCCTTAACTCTCCTAGGAGGTTAAACTGAGATTTCCCCCCCGTTCTTGGTAGCATTAGTCTTTCGAGGTATGGTGGTTGCTTTATCTACTAGGAAGGCTGTGTATTGTCAAATTTATCATTGGATGTTTCATCCATCCCCTTATCGTCGGATGGTTCAGCCGTCCCTTCTAAGGGATGCTCAGCATCTTCAATGATAGGGGCTGTGTCAAATAGATGCTGTGAATTCCCTGTTTCTTTGTGCACAGAGGGTGAAACATCCTCTGTAATTACAGGTTCTACAATTTTCCCAGATCGTAAATTAATTTCGTTGCAAGGTACAGGGGACAGGGAGTAGGCTGGCATGTTGACAGTCTCTAATTGATGTACTGCTTTATTATTCGGGTTGGGGTTAGGTTGGGCAGGCAGCTGAGGTTGGATTGGTATATTTGGGACATAATTATTCTGCAGCTGCAGCTGGGACTGCTGAGGTGTGTATTGAGGATATGGAGGAAATTGGGTAAATTGGGGAAACTGAGGAGAATATGGTGAATGTTGAGGTGGTTGTTGAGGAAACTGGTTCCCAGGATGGAAATTCCTCCACCCAGGAGACCACGACGTAGGTTGATGAGATGGCTGTGTCCAAGGACTCCATGAGTTATAATTTTGCATTGCAGGTTGGGAAGAGTTCCACTGAGTATAATTTGAAGGGAATTGTGTATTCACATTTTTCATATTATTTTTCCAATTTCCCATGTTATTCAAAAATGGAAAAGAGTCTGGAGACATACCTTGATTTCGAGGCTGCCATGGTTTCTTCTGTGCAAAAAAGGTAGGCTGCTTCCACATCCGGGTTTGATGCCTGCAGAACGACCTTTACTTGAGGGAGTGAGGGACATTCTTTCGTATCGTGGTTCAGCTCACACAGCTGACATACGTTTACTTTGTCAAGCGGACATTCTCTTACCGGATGATTCTTTCTACATCGGGGGTAGAACACTCCTAATGTGAGATCCTCCACTGCTTGTTTTTGCTTTTCCTTCAGGACATCGATCTCCGAGGAGATAGAACTCATCATTTCTATTTTAAAATTTTCAAGGAGATTTCCTATCTCTGCACGGGTGGCGCCTCCATTAGATGATTTCTGAGTTCTTTCGAAGACGTCACGTTCTAACTTATCTCGTTTGTCCCGCTTATTGTTCCTGGAAGACCCCCTGGAGTATCTCTTGCATAGTTCCACAATTTTATCAAAAGGCTCTTTGGAGATATCTCCCTTACCAAGCAGGTTTAACATATCTAAACAATCATCTCTGATCCCACGGAGCAAGATTATCTTGAGTACATCCAGCCCCATGTTCGTTTGCCCAGCTCTCTGCACATTGTACATCAGCCTTTCCACAAAATCTTCCAAACTTTCATCCTCCTTCTGTACCATTTTAAATAATTCTTCCCTCTTGTCCTTGGTATTACAATATTCCTGATATTTCTCCAGGAACACTTGTTTCATTGAATCCCAATTAGCAACGGTTCCTCCCCCAAGGCTCATGAACCAATGTAATGCATTGTCCTTCAGGGTAGCAGGAAATTTTTTTAGCTTTTGGGAATCGGTGATATAATCGTAGCTGCGACAAAGAATATCGAATTAGAAAAGGAATTCGTCTGGATCTTCTGCCGCCTTTCCATGGAAACGAGGTAACACCGATGGTGAGATATTCTTCATAGGAGCTGCCCCATCTGGTTGTTGAATCGGAAATTGCAATGTAGCCATTGTTCCCTCTGGCAGGGAGCGATTCTCATGATGATAGTTTTCTCCCATCACTTCTTCCTCGTTGGCCCCGTGTCTGTTACTCATCTCCTCTTCTGTTTTCTCCTCTTCGTCTCTTCCTGTGTTCTTTTCTTCGTCCTTCTCTTGTTCCTCGTTCTTTTCTTCGTTTTTCCACTGGCCCAGGAGCTTCTGGTGGTACTGATCCCACTCTTCCTTATTCACACTCCTCCCATTAATGTGATAATTCAGACCTCTACCAGTAGGTCTTGTTGTAACAGCTGTGTCTTTATTTGCAGGGATGGCTGAGGAAGTCGCAGCTGTGCGTGTATTCTCCACCGTGGATCCCGACGCTAGCGCCCCAGGATCGGCAGGGTTTCTTCTAATAGGAGTCTCTTGAAGATGAGCCCCAGTGGATGAATCAGCTCTGTCAACCAGGTCATCAATGAACGTCCTTCTGCCCAAAGGTACTCCTCTACCTCGACCCAAGCCACCTGCACTGTTAGTATCCTGTGGGGTTTTAGGAGTTGGGAATTGATCGCGTTTTACCCTTCTCGTATTCATACAACCCAAATCATTTCATCAAAGAGAATAAGAAGAAACTGACTAGAAATAATTACCAAATGCAACAACTGATAGTGTTTAATTTTTATCCTTCCCTGGCAACGGTGCCAAAATGTCGAGCGCCCTAAATGCAGATAAATTCTTATCAACACACAGAGCATACGAGATTTATTTGTCAACCCGAGGAAGTCTTTTATTTCAAAGGATAGATGCACAATTTATGCTTAAACACCAGATCATTGTAATTAAACACTTTACCCCTAAACAACCATGTTCATCCCTCAGAACCTATGTAATCCCACCAATCTTCTAAATACTACAAATTCAAATTCTCTCTACCATGCATTAACAGGAAATGAAATCAGACTCAAATAACACTTGCAGACATAAAGAAAATCCTATTCATATCCCGAAATAAATGATTCATCTATTTAATCTAACCACTCTTGAAATTCATACTCATAACTAATTGTGATCTAGAAATTCAATTGCAGCAAATTAAGTTCGGCTACCTGAAAGAATCGAATTGCAGAAATGGAGATAACAATTATAACAGTAAAACAAGTGCGGGGATTGGTGGGACGACAATCTGGACCATGAGATGAACAAAGCTGTGTACAGCTATTAAAACTATTGCACGAAGGAAACTCCCTATTTAGTCGACTGTTGTCCTGTAGCAGTTGTCAATCTCAGGAAAATATAATACTGCAAATTCACACATCCTACTGCTGCGCAAACAAGCAATATAATCAACAGAACATCACACAATTATAATTTAATAAATCCTACCTTAACTTAGCTATCTCTATAGAAGGCGGGCCCAGCCTTCATACAGAGACACTGGATGAACAATGTACAGCTCCTTTAAATCAGCAGCAACTCTTTGTATTAAAAGAAGGAATGAGTACAGATTACCCCCACTGTCAATACAAGAATGAATATATATTTTCCAACCCCCTGGGTTGAGACATCCTCTCACTTTTATACATACAAACTATAACAGCCGATCCTATTACAAAGGGCAGCCATGAAGATCTCTGATCTTTAGGCACCCTGAATAACACTGGTTGTTACAAGACGTGGCATGGTGCAAATATAGAAAATGAGAGAAAGCTGTAGACTAGCCCAGAAGTGGCAATCTTCCCAGATCGCCATGATATTCAAACAGCTATACTAAAGATCCCCTGATCATAGCACATTCTGTTACAGTCCCTTTGTACGGATCTGTCTGGAGGGTTGCATAGGAATCATGTGCCTTAAGCAATGATTGAAGGATTTGAATCACGAACACCCCTTGTTCAAGACTTTTTCAGCTCCACTTACCTGCAGTCAACTCATCTCACGCTATCTTCATAGATAACAACAAATTAGCACAATTTCAAGAGATAAACAGCCTTAATTACCACAATCATAAGCATCAATAGGATAAAACAATAATCAGCCTTACCTTGGTAATTTAAGGCATAGAGTGAGGAAAACAGGTCGTATTAGGATGCTGAGTAGTGTAAAACAAGGGAAGAAAAGGTGATTAAAGATGGTTAAAAAGGGACCAATTGTGGACTCAACAGTAACGATAGAAGGGATTCTCCCCAATAACCATTCCCAATTAGACTGATTATCGTTTGGTGTGGGGAATCCATCTGATTAGTGACTCGGCTACCGTAGAATTAAATGAAAGTTTAAGTATATTTTACCGGTTATGACCCAACCCACTATTTATGTGTGTTTTTTTATGTTTTATGAATGATATGCAAGTGCCTAGATTAAATGCAAGTAACCAGAGAAAAAATACCTCACAATGTGATGTGTAGGTTCTTACCTTCCGTCTTATCCCCTTTCTTCCTAAATCACTGAAAGAAAATAATAATTAATCTAACATAATATATCTAACCTATCTCCAAGGAGAAATATTACTATTTGTACGAGTAATGTACTACATTTTATGCACAAAGAATTTTACAGATAGCCGATAGAATTCAGAATACATGAATACAGTAGAAAAGATAACATAGAGATAGCTCAATTTTGTTAAATCATTCACTACTCATTTAATGCATAAGATTCATAACATGGAAATGAAACCATTCACACATAGAAATAGTTCAACAGTTAGAACGATCTCACAGATTTGTATAGTAAGCTAAAACTGAAATAGTTCTTTATTCAACAATCTACACAACATGCATTTGAATCTCAGGCAACCCCTTCTCCAACAAAACTTCGGTGCTCTTTATTATAAAAAGAAATAGTTCTTCTTACAAAAAATCATTCACATATGAGAGCTAGAAAGTCCCTCTCCTATTCGACCCTACCTATATTTATACATTGAAAAAATGACTTTTGGTCTCCATGCCCTTTGGTCTTCCTCAAATTTTGATTACAAAAATGTTTTTCTTCTAGTATATCCACTAGTGAAAAGATAAATACAAAATATTACAATTATATTTCCAAGTGTAGATGCGACAGAACCACTCAAGTGGGCCCAGTCAACTCATTGATGAACTGTTTCTATTCCATAGCATCTGAAGCAATGGTTACAAAATATGTTGGTTCTAAGAATTTGACCGTGACCTCATTCTTGGAAATCTTAGTCTTTATGTCATCCACCCTTGTTGGAATAACTCGAAGTTTATATTCCAAAAGGAAATTACTTACTGCAGCTTGAGAAATCACAACTTTTATCAACATTTCATTTAATATTTTAATCAGTTGTATACTAAGTGCATCCTCCTGCAACCTATCATGTAGGTGCTTCAAGTGTTCTTCATGGGCTGGAAACTCCTGTAGCCTTTTTGCAGAGGATGTCTAGCATTTATTATGAGTTGTAAGCACATTCTTATAAAATTCCCTGCATTTTGTCTAATGTCTTCTCGAATTCCTCTATAAGTCTCTCAATGGCTCTGTTATTGAAATTCATGAGATCATACTGGAGCTGCAACCTCTCTGGATTCTTCACATGTGTGTTTTCTGGAGGCTCTTTATTTGTCTCCAACCATGTCAGTTGTCCTTGTATGGTCTCTGTAATTTCATGGGTCTTGTCTTAGAATTTACTAGCTATGAATGATGTTAGAACAATAATCCATCATTAGTACCTTAGTTACACTAATTAGTCAATTTTATTGCTTTTTAAGCTTTAATACACTACGAGGTGGACTAGGGGCGCTTAGGTGGACATATGCCATGTCAATTTGAGGTTCCATGACCCAAATGGGTACTACAGCTTAGTCAACCAGCCACATATGTACATCCATCATTGCTGGTGCACTCATGTTCATTGAATGTGGACATTGAAGTTGAGTTGGAGCGCTAGAGTGGGATTTGGCCCAAATTTGGCTTGATTTGGTGCAATTAATGTTGCATTGAGACTTTAAACCACATAGTTTTCCACACCCACACTGTCCAAGGTGTAACAATTGACCTAGAACACATCATCTATGCCACTTCAGCAATTCATGGCCATTTGGAGATATTTGGGACATGATTGGCCCACCTAGGGGGGTTTGATGCCATTTTGGCGATTTTGGCTTATTTTCTCACAATTGGATTCCAAATCCATTCAAAACTCTTATGGTGTATTTATAAACCTGTTAATAACAATTTCATGGTTAGGCAGTCCAAAATTATCTTGTTTCCAGCTATCATTTTGTGTAATTTATCTGTAATTTGAAGGTTTTTGCTGAATCTTGCATCCAAATTTGATTTGTGAACCTCACTAATGATCCTATATTCTCCTGTGGTTTGAATTACTCACTTTTTGGTTTGAATTTTTCACATGGTATCAGATCTGGTTGGAGATTTTTGAGTTGCAGACCAAATTCTTAGTGGATTTGAGTTGCTTTGTTAGTGAATTCCAGATAAAATCGAATTGTTGTGTGTAAACCAGTTAGCAATTTCACCACCAAAAGAGCAGGTAGTAATGGTGGCTACCCGCATCTTGCTAACACCTTTCAATTTTTTTGAATGAAAGGTAGAGATGGTGATTCAATTGAGAGCCCAGGGGCTTTTTTGAGTTACCATGGGCACTGAAGTGGAACCGAATTCTATTGTAGAGAAAGACAAGCATTTCAACAAATTGGATGAAGGATATGGGTTGATGTGTCTGATCATATCAAGAGATTTGTTGTTCCACATTGAAATTTTGACATCACCAAAGGAGGTTTGGGTGAAGCTTGAGTCTCTATTTGGAAAAAATGATGAGCTACGTGGTCACCAGCTTGAGAATGAGCTGATAAGCTTGATCCCAACGCACTATGATACAATTTAGGACTTCTTCACCAAGTTCAAATCACTTGTATTGTAGTTAAAACAATGTGGGATTGAGAAGAAGGAAGATCAACTGATCTTTTGTGTACTTTCAAAGTTGGGGCTAGAGTTCTCAATCTTTGTGAGCACATTTCACTCAAGAAAACTCACCCTTCAAAACTGGAAAAATTCATGAAGTCACTCACTCAAGAGCAGGACAAATTGGTCCAAATGGGTTCCATCAAGACCAAATATCAAGCACTAGCAGTGGGGGTTTCGAATTCAGAAAAAGGCAAGCCTAAGTCCAAGAATTTGAAGTTCCCAGATAAGAAGAAATAAAAGAAATCAAAATCTAGTGAGGGAGCTTCGAATCCACCCAGAGAAAAGGAGAAAATGGGAAAAGAGAAGGAAAAATGCACTTACTGCCAAAAGGGATGGCATCGAGGGACTTCAAAAATACCATAGACACCATGGTGCAGCTGCTAGAGAAAAACAACATTTCAGTCCCTAACAGCACAAGGAAGAAGGATGGCAACTCCAGTTCAAGTGAAGGCAAGGAGAAATGCCATGATTTGGTAGCAGGTACTTCTAACTCTTCATCATTTATCATTGATTCAGGTGCTTCCAGGAATATGGTATCCAGGAGAGAATTTTTCTCCTCCATGAGTTCGAATGTTGGCCCAGCAGTTCGAATGGGAGATGATTCTGAACTCTAGACTAGAGGGATTGGGAGAATTGATCTATACCATGGGTTTTTCAGTGATGTACTGTATGTACAAGACCTTGTAGAAAACTTGCTATCAGTCTCCCAGATGACCCATATAGGAGAGCCAAAGAGAGTGATCTTCACTCCTGACTTGGTAGAGATTTCTGAAATCTCAAGAGACCAAGTTATTGTAGTTGGGTATGCTGATCATCATGAGAGAATGTACAAATTCTCTAATTTCCTCCCTACTTCCAGTGATCAAGCACTTCACTCACATGCCAATGAGGTTACCAAACTATGGCATGAGAGGTTTGGTCACATGAATTACATATATCTCCAAACATTGCAAATAGAATAAATGGTGGAAGGTCTTCTACAAATTCAGCCATCCACTGGAGCATGTATTGGATGTGTGATTGGGAAGCATCCTAAGCAGAGCTACGAGAAGGGGAAGGAAAGGAGAGAAACACAACCACTTGGGTTGGTGAATTATGATGTTATTGGTACAATACCCACTCCCTCATATGGTGGATCTAGGTATGTGCTTACATTCATTGATGACTACTCTCGATTTTGCTGGGTGTATTTTCTGAAATTGAAATATGAGGTGTTTGAGCAACTCAAGGTTTGGAAATCACTTGTAGAAAATCAGAGTGGGAATAATATAAAATCTACAGAAACTTTGTGAGGAGTGTGGCATCCAAATGCAACACTCAACTCCCTACACACAACAACAAAATGGTGTGGTAGAGAGGAAAAATAGATCTCTCAAAGAGATGACAACTTGTATGATAGGAGGGAACTTAATCCCAAGCTCTAGGATGAAGCCATCAGTTTTTCTGCTCACATTCAAAATAGAGCCTTCCACAAATCAGTGAAAGGAATGACACCTTATGCGGCATGGTTTGGTGAAAAAACAAATGTCCCAAATTTCAAGATATTCACGACAAAAGCATGGGCAAGAATCCCTTCAAAGAAGAGGAAAGACTTGCAACCACAAATAAAGGAGTGTCGCATGGTTGGATATGGTGAGGAAACCAAAGGGTACAAGCTCTTTGACACATCCAATTGCAAATCATTTGTTGAAAGAAGTGTCAAATTCGAAGAAGAGCCAATTTTTTATTTCAAACTTGCACCAGGGGATTGCTCCTCTGCTCAACCATTCGAAGATGTAAGTGATGATACATGCCTTGTTTTTTCTGATAATTCTGATATAATTTTTTTTGAAGATGATATTTCTATATATGACTCACCATATATGCCCAAATGGGATGAAAACATTGTGCAAGTAGCTGGGGAATTGGCAGGAAATCCCCAAGAGCCTAGGAAAACTAGATCACAAACTAGTAAGTATTCTTTTGCAAGTAATAGTGCTCTTGATGAGCACTGTTAAATGCTTATTATTTCTGATCCTCAGACATATCAGCAATATTTTACAGACCCGATATGGAAATCAGCAATGGAAGATGAGCTTTAGTCCCTCCAGGAGAACAATACATGGGAATTGGTTCCCCTTCCTCCCAAGAGGAAAGTTTTTCAATGCAAATGGGTTTTCTAGACCAAAATTGCTGCTGATGGTTCTGATATAAAACATAAGTCTAGATTAGTGGCTAAGGGCTATTCTCAAATCCATGGACTTGATTACACAGAGACCTTTGCACCAGTTTCAAAGATGGACTCAATTAGACTAGTTCTTGCACTGGTAGCTAGTAAGTGTTGGGAAGTTCACCACATGGATGTAAAGAGTGCATTATTGCATGGTGAGCTATAGGAGGAGATATATATGTGGCAGCCTAAAGGTTTCCAAAGGGATCCTTAATTTATATGTAGGCTGAAAAAATCACTGTATTGACTCAAGCAAGCCCCTAGGGCTTGGTATGCAAAAATGGATGCTTTCTTGCTTTCAATTGGCTTCACAAGATGAAAATCAGACCCTAATGTGTATTTGAAGAAAAATGATGTTAATTTTCAGGTCATTTTTCTTTATGTTGATGATCTTCTTATTACAGGTAGCTGCACCAATTTAATTGGCCAAACTAAGAGCTCTTTGCACAATGAATTTTCCATGACAGACCTATGATTGCTAAGGCAATTTTTGGGCTTGGAAATTGAACAAAATGGAAAGAAAATCATACTGAGTCAGCCATAGTATGATTCAGACCTGATAAATAAGTTTAATATGGATGAGTGTAAGGAATCCAAGTCTCCCTGTCTTTTTGGTATTAAATGCATGAATTTGGCAATTCCCCAATGGTGGATATTACACTCTACAGGAAACTAGTGGGAAGCTTGCTCTACCTCACTCATACAAGACCTGATTTGTCTTATGTTGTGAGTGTTTTAGCAATACATATGCACTAGACACATGAGATCCATTGGAGGGCTGCAAAAATAATTCTTCAGTATGTCCAGGAAACTAAGAAATTCGGGGTGCACTACACAACTAGTTCCTCACTTCAACTAGCTGGATTTTATGATTCAGATTGGGCTGATGATCCAATTGATAGGAAGTCAAAATTTGGTTTTGTCTTCATGTTTTCTGAAGGTCCCATTTTCTTGTCAAGTAAGAAACAACACACCATCTCACTTTCATCAGCATATGCTGAATACAGGTCAACAGTTAATGCTGCAACATAGTGTGTTTGGTTGCAGGGAATTCTCCAAAAGTTTGGTGTCACAATTGATTCTCCAACAAACATTTGGGTGGATAATCAGAGTGCCATAAAGATATCTAATGATCCAGTATAGAGGCAGAGGACAAATCACATAGAGATACACATGCATTACATTCGGGGATTATTCCATGACAGGGTGATCTCACTGCAGTATTGCCCATCCACCGAGCAAACTGTTGGCATTTTTACCAAGGATTTCACTAATAAGACCTTCACTTACCTGAGATATTTGCTTGGGATGAGTGAGGGATGGTAATTTTCTTTTATATTATTGCAGTTCCAGCCCCATGTCCATTCTTGAGGGAAGGTTTTTGCCATGAGGTTTTCCTTCTTTCCTCGGTTCACATGGACAAATAAAAGTTGTAATTTCTGAATTATATATTTGAGGTGACTTGATCCATTGTTTCCAAGGCCTTCATCATTTTGTGAGCATACTTAGTTGTTGGATTGAGGGAGGGTGTTAGAAAAATAATCCATCATTAGTACCTTACACTAATTAGTCAATTTTATTGCTTTTTAAGCTTTAATACACTATGAGGTGGACTAGGGGTGCTTAGGTGGATATATGCCATGTCAATTTGAGGTTCCATGACCCACATGGGTACTCCAGCTTAGTCAACCAGGTAATTTGACTTGGAGCGCTAGAGTGGGATTTTGCCCAAATTTGTCTTGATCTGGTGCAATTAATGTTGCATTGAGACTCTAAACCACCCGATTTTCCACACCCATGCTTTTCAAGGTGTAATAATTGACACAAAACATAGCATCCATTCCACTTCATCAATTCGTGTCCATTTGGAGAGATTTGGGACATGATTGGCCCACCTAGGGGGTTTTGATGCCATTTTGGAAATTTTGGCTTATTTGCTCACAATTGGCTTCCAAATCTATTAAAAAATCTTATGATGTATTTATAAACCTGTTAATAACAATTTCATGGTTAGAAAATCCAAAATTATCTTATTTCCAGCTATCATTTTGTGTAATTTATCTGTAATTTGATGGGTTTTGGTGAATCTTGCACCCAAATTTGATTTGTCAACCTCACTAACACTCCTAGATTCTCATATGGTTCAAATTACTAACTTTTTGGTTCGAATTTCTCACAACTAATATCTCTTGCAGTATAGCTTCTACCTGCTTAACTTTGAAGACCTCCTCTGCGAACTTAACGTGTACTTGCTATATTTTACCTCTAACTAGGAAGGAATGTTCTCTCAAAGGCATAATTTCCATATTTAGTTCATTCGATGCCTTCAATAATACTTCCATGGAACTATTTTGGGATTCTAGTTCTGTAATTCGGACTTTGAACTTCTCTATTTGTTGATCAACTGTGGATTTATGTGCTTCCATCTCTTCCCACTTTCTCTCTAATTTATGCTTCTCCCTATCAAGGGTCATGTTTGATAACTTCAATGTATCACATTCCTCTCTTAGAATTTGGTAGTCCTGTTGAAGCCTCTCATAGTCTGAAAAAGTGACTTCATATTTTCTCTTTGATTCTCGGTCCACTCTTTCCTCCTTCCTTAATACCTCCTTCATCTTTGTCATTTTACCCTTATCCTAATCAAGGGTTTCTATAAGTTTACTAATATTATGGGCATTTGCATGTGCAATTTCAATATCCATGGAGGCCATTTGTTTCAGGTCTTCCTCTACATCTTTTACGACCGTCTTCTCGGTCACTGTGGTGATCTCGGGTTGGATTCCCATCTTCAAAGTCTTCTCTATTCTCAACACAATGGACTTCCTTTTGGGATCAAAAAATACATTTTCCATGCATGCAAATTCATGTTGTTTGGATGGGGTAAATGGCATGAACCCCAATTCAACCAGAGAGATATGTCCTCCCATAAGTATACTTGCTGAAGTGGAAGGGAGGTTCTCGATGCTGTCCTGAGCATGATCTTGTCCCTGATTTTCATTATCTAGCTCTTCCTAATATTTCTTCCTTTGTTCTTTTGTCACCTCTCCCTGGTTTTGTGGTTGTTGTTTTGGATTTTGAGCTTCTTAAGCTATTGATCTTTCCAACTCTGTAATATTCTCTTTGATAGATTCTTCTTTCTTTCTCTGTTCTTCTTCTTGCTCTTTTCTAGCATCTTCTTCTTTCTCTTTTATGCATTAGACGAAATTTCAACTCAAAATGGGCCTTTTAACTTTAACTCAAATTCCATGTCATCATGTGTTAGCCAATGAAATTTCTTTAAATTTGAAATACCGTATATGTCTTAAACACTTTTTTAATATAAATTTGGGGATAGGTATCATAAAAAAAACTACTTTTTTTGTTTCTAATTTCGACATATCTCCCCGTGTTTTTACTCAAATTTCGATTGGGAGAGCTTGATGGATGTGGAATTAAATTCCACATCCAATGATTACCCACTCGGTATACTTTTGATGGCCCCTGCTACCCCAAAAACAAGAAATACCTAAAAAAACGTGATGATGACATCATCATCACATTTTTAGGTATTTCTTGTTTTTGGGGTAGCACGGTCCGTCAAAAGTATGTCGAGTGGGCACTCGTTGGATGTGGAATTTAATTCCGCATCCAACAAGCTCTCTCGATCGAAATTTGAGTAAAAACATGGGGAGATATGTCGAAAATACAAACAAAAAAGTAGTTTTTTTCTTTTCTTCCTCCAAAATTAATAAATATTATTTTATTATTTTAAGTATTATTTTATTAATTTTTGTTAGGAGGTCCATTTTTAGTTGAAATTTCATCTAATGGCAGTTTCTTCTTCCTCCTTTTCTGGCTGGGATTCTTTAGGTAAAAGTTTCCTTGCACCTTCTGGCAGTCTCTTCTTTTGCTTTTATTGTAGCTTCTTCCTCTTGTCCCTTTGGTTTTGGATTGTTGCTGCTACTACCTTTAAATCCAGCTATTGTGGTATTCCTTTTAAGCCACTTGTTCAAAGGGGACATGTTTCAAACATCCCTATACATTTCTTCACCCTTTTCCACATAATCGACATATTCGAAATTTACCTTGAAGTAACCCGCCTTGGGAATCATTCCGGTAAAATCTCTTTTCACCAAAATGAAAGCATTCTAGTTCCTTAATGAACTCAGGGGCACTCTTTACTTTAGAAAACTTATAACTCCCCACATAGAAAGGTAGTGGTGGAAACAAAACCTTTTTTAGATTGAACAAATGACTTCCAAAGCCATCCAAGAAAAGCTATCTCACAGCCTCCTTATGAACTATGTAATCTATGTTGTATTTTGGTAGAAATGATGGTGGTTTGGTTCCCCCATTCATCCTCGGGTATGTACCTTATTTAGAGAAGAAGTAATCCCCAAACTCTTTAATAGATTCCAAAGCACCTTCAGATAGGCACTTACACTCCTCAAGGAAAACTAGTTGGTACAGAGGCATCAGGAACTCTTCACAGATTGGATGGTAGTGATTGTGGTATTTGTGGGCCCATAGTATCTGATATGCTATGTAAATAGGATCTTTTCCTCCTTTCCCCTTGCAGTTGAGTCTCTCAAACGGGTGAAAACAAAGTATGTAGTCAACCAAAAAGGATCCCATATAGAATTCGGATTTTCGTTGGTGCAAACCTTCTTGGGATGCAGTGATGGAGGTAGATAGGATATTGGATACTATGTCATCCCAATTGAAAACTGTCCCTTTCATGGCTACATGGTAAATCAGTGGGATCCATCCAAACTTATAATATCTACCATCGGCTCTGCCGAAAATTCTACTCAACATCAGTACTACCATTTTGTATGGGGTACATGGATGAGCAGTTTCATATTCCCCGGATTGTTTATGCCTGAAATTATTACCTTCAGCTACCATCATCTTTGTTGTAGCTATGTAATCAAACTTTAAGCCCTTTACCCAGTCAGTTGTCATGCTATTTTTTTACAGTGGCAGGTTGTATGCTTTCTCTATAAATCCAAGTGTGAAGGATGCAAATCCTTTATCCTCCACGTTGTTCATGATCATCCATGTTGCATCTACTTCGGACAAAATCCATCCAATGACCTCTGCGCAAGGAAACATCTCCGGTCTAGTGGATACCTTAGTGATTCCAGATCTTAGTATGTTATCGTATAAGGCTATGTCCTCCAACCCTGCCTCTAGAAACTTCTTCTCCATAAGCATGTGGTATATTTGACCCCATTTGAACTCAGGTTTAGCCCCAGTGACTGACTTTGTATCTTCATATATTATTTCCACCCTAGGTATGGGTGATATTTCTGCATTCATAGTCTACGATCTTGGCCTTATTTTTTCCCTTCTTCGTCATGTTGTCTGGTACAAGTTGTGATTGCAATAACACAAAAAATGTCTTAGTATTTACATCATTAAACGAACTCATACATTCAGAAAAAATAGTGATTATGACATCAAAACATTAACACATTGGGAAAACCATGTTCTTTACCACATTCTCCTCGCCCATTGGAACCAAAAAACTGCATCACAGCTTAGCGAGACCAAAATCTGGTTAAAAAATCCTTGTAACACAGGAGGGATTTAGCTGGGGAATACTCTGTGTTCTAAAACCTAGAAAAAAACCAAAATCCGAACTACCCTCTTGCCACCGGTCCCAAAAATATCTAAAATTTTGCAAGTAGAACAACGGCGATGCCCTATGTTCAACCACCAGGATCAAATTACCTCGGCGAGGAGATACAACATAAAATACAAAACCTGAAAGGATTTCCTGAATAAAAAAAACAAATCCTCCACCACTACACAGGGGTGAGAACCAGGTCAAACCCAGGTCGACGAAAATCTCTGGCCTCTAGGGATTCATCATTAGCTACCAAGCCCGCGGGAAAAACACCTCAGAATGAAAATGACAAAGCTCCATGGGAGCAGGTAAGGCGGCCACAACAAAGTCAAAACATTTAAAGGAAAGCTCCTAAACCTAAAATGCAAGGAGGGAACCCTTTTAAAACCAAAACAACCAATTACCAAACCCCTGCATATCGTATTTAAAATTGACAGGTTCCAGTTCAATTAAACCACCAATCAAAATAAGGTAAAATGAAACCTACCTAGCAGGCGAAAAGCTCGACAATAGTCATGGATGCGTGATCCAAGGCACCACGTGGGCTCCAGATGGTGGTTTCACCAAATCACAATGAATGACCAAAATGGGACAAAATCATGATTTACAGCTCTAAATGTTCACGGTCAAACAAACAATGCCAAAACCCCCTTTCCACTGGCGTATAAATAGATAGCAATGGGTAAAAATCACTAAAAGCAGTAGGTAAGACTTTAAAACCACATGCATGAGGTCGAAATGTCATTAAACCCAAAACATATCGTGTCGGCTAATCAAACTAATTCAAGTTGAAAAGAAGCCCACTAACGGTAGCTCAATTGGTCACAATGCAGTCGCTACTATCAACTCACTTCCTTGCAAGACACCCGCTTTAAGTGGCGGCTTCAACAGCCTGACGATATCAAACAAGAAATTCTGAAAGATGATCACCGTAGTGGCTTAAAGATGATAATGCTTCTGATGAAGTGAGCACAATGAGGATCGGATGGTTGAAAAAGAACACCTTCAACCGTTGCAGCAAGAAACAAAAAATTTATCCAACGCATTGGGTCGTAAAAATCGAAACAAGTTCCGATACTCAAACTACAAACATGCCCATCGTTGTGGCCCAATCTCTGGAAATCCTCCGATGCATCAAAAAGCAATGAGATGCTCCTCACCTTTTTGAAAAAGACATCCATTGTAGTAGCTCAAAGACCCGAATCCATCCGTTGTTGCAGCTAAATTCTTGCAAAAAAATCCACTATGGCAGCTCCAATAAAACAAGCAAAGCACAACAAAAAAACTATCCATTGTAGCGGCTCCAACTTGAAAGGTCATTTTCCCTAGTGGGTTAAACATGAAGATTCATTTACTGCAGCAGATCAAGAAGGTTTCTCTACCTTAGCATGAAAACCAATTTCCTGAATTTCCCCATGAAGAAAAAAAGTCATGAATGCTGGACTTCAAAACTCAAAAAATTCTAAGTAGCAAAGACTAAAATTTTAAAAGGGGGTCCTCAAAAATACAAATTTTTTTGGGGTAATAGTTGTAGCAGCAAAAATTGGCGACTGGATAGTGAACATAGATCTCTGAAAAAACTATCTTTTAAAACCAAAAACTACTTTAAGGTATGTTGTTAAACCAACTCATCCCAAAATTTTAAGATTTCTTTAAGATGTCTAGACCTTTCTAGGAATTTAAGATTTAGAACTTTAACATTGATTATAGTCCACTAGGGTAGAGTAACCAAGTTTTTCAAATTCCCGATAACTCTTTTGAGGAAAACATATGGGGTTCATTTACCTCTGCATTCAGTTGCTTATAGCTAAGACACCACAGGATCATAACAAAGTATGGACAAAAGTATTCGTTTGTTTCTCATTCCCATTCCTTTGGCATTCTTTTGATGCTTTTAGACTTTTGTCATTTTGAGTCTTCCTGGATTGCTCCTTTCATTTGAAACTTGGTTTAGGTTCTTCCATCCATGGTGTCCTTTTGTGTGATAGATAATTTGTTTTCATCTCACGGACGGAGAAGAACCTCTGAGCAATCTCATCATCTTACTAATTTTATTCAATATGTCTTTTGATGTGTGCTTTCTTTTTGGGAAATTTTGACTCTTTTGAGCCTTTTGGCTTTTATTTGTGGCATGGGATCATTTTAAATACCATACACCTATCCAACCTACTTCCTTTCTGTGGGTCCATTGTTGTTAGTTTCCTAGGAAAGATTTAATGTGAAGTGGATGGAGCCCCAAAATAGTATTCTAGACTCTTCTTACCTTAGTTATTTAACAGGGTTTAAAACAGGACTTCAATGTGTTCATAAGATAACCTCCCTTCAAATAGTCTATCAAATTAAATAATCTCATCATGATACATTTTTTGATAAAGGTAAATCCAATAAGCAGCTTTCCGGTCAAAAAATATTTGCATTTTGTCCAAATTCCAATGTCCCCCAAACACCAAAAGTTGTGCTGGCTTATTTGAAAACTAAAATAAAGAAAATAAAACAAACTGAAATAAATTAGTTGCAAAGAAATAAAATCAACCTAACTACAAAAAAATTTTAAGCAAAAAAAAGGTTTATTTATGTATATAAAACCTCCAAAGCATTAAGTAAAATAAAGTTTGAGAACCAAACCATTGATCGGTAGATTCTCTTCCCAACCCTATAAATCCTGTAACTTGTATGTCGAGGGGCCTAGGTTTTCTGCAATCTGAAATGGGCCTATCCACAGATGTTGAAACTTAGTGTGCTTTCCCTTTTCGTCATGCGAGTGATCCCTCTTCAGAACCAAATCTCCTACTTCAAGCTCTTTATTCCCAGACTTGTGCTTGTCAAACCATCTTTTTACAATCTCTTGCTTGTGCTTAAAACTCTCCTTAGACTTAGATATAGACTCTTCTAATTTCAACAAAGTATTGATTTGGGCTTGTAAAACCTCACTATTAGATCCTTTGGATGCTTAGGCTAATTGAGAGGAAGGCAACAAAATGTTAGGGGGAAAGATAACTTCTTTTCCATAAACCAAGGTATAGGGTGACACACCTAAGGAGTTCTTGGGTGTGACTCGATCAGCCCAAAGCGCATTAGGAAGAGCTATATGCCATATATTCACTGGTTTTTTTATGATAGTCTTCTTTAAAATTATAATGAGATTCTTATTAGTTGATTCATCTAATTGTTACCTTGTGGATAATAGTTAGCAGAATAATGTAACTTTGTTTCTTTTTCATTAGCAAATGTAGTAAGTTTAATGGACGAAAAACTAAGATGCATTATAAAAAACCAAGGAAATTGGAACCTCAAACCTGGTCAGAATATGGTCTTCTAAGAACTCTATGATTGCATCCTCGTTTACTTTTTGTAATGGGAAAGCTTCCACCCATATGGTAAAATAATCCGTGGCCCTGAGGATGTACTTGTGTTGCAATGAAGAGTTTGGATTTATTTCTCCAATAATATCAATTCCCCATTGCTCGAATGGTTCAAAAATAATAATTGGTTGTAATGGCCTAGCTGTCTATGCTTGTCTTCCATCGCTCCTTTGGCACATATCAGACTTATTTACGTAAGTGTGATCATCTTTAAACAAAGTTGGCCAATAGTATCCAGCCATTAGAATCTTATGTGTTGTAGTATCTCCTACAAAATGACCTCCAGCAAGGCCATCATGCAATTCTTTAACGACTTTGGACGCATCTCCTCGTTCCAAACATCTGAGAAAAACTTCGCCATAGTTTTTTCTAAAAAGAACTCCGTCAATTATCTGATATGATGTTGACTTCAAACATAATTCTCTTCTTTGTTTGGAGTTCCAGTGTTCTGGAAAATACCCTTGTTGGAGATAGTGCACCAGGTCTCTATACCAAGATTATGGGGCTGTAAATATAGGACACATATCAATCATGTGCAACTCAACCTCATTCTCGCAATCATCATATTCATTATCTTTACTTTCATTTATTAGTTTGCAAAACCCTTGTCCTTTGATAATGGTTGTTGGTTTAAATTCCAAGTCATATTCTTGCAAGGTTGTCACCTAATTTCTTCTTCTCTCTCCTAACTCTTTTTGCACAAAAAGAGTCCGGATTGTCGGGTTTGGATCAATTACTTTGGATTTGTTTTTAAGTATGTATGGCCTGAATTGTTTTCCTGCCTTAAAATATTGTATGTCTTTCTTATTATGGGGTAAAGGGATCTATGCTATAGCTTTAATCCTCTCTGGGTCTATGGAGATCCCCCTCTTAGAAATTATGTGACCCAAAATCTTTCCTTCTAATACAACGAAAACACATTTATTTGGATTTAAAGAAATACCATATTTCCAACATCGATAAAAAATTTGCTTTAGATGAAAAAAATGTTCTTCTCTCCTCTTGGAAAAAACTGTAACATCATCCAAATAAACCACCACACTGTGGCCAATTAAACTGCAGAAAGCTATATCCATCGCTCTTTGGAATGTTGCTCCAACGTTAACAAGACCAAAATGCATTCTTCTGTATGCAAAAGTCCCCCATTTAGTTCTAAAAGTGGTCTTCAGTTGATCTTGTTCTGCTGCCAACACTTCGTTGTAGCCTAAAAATCCATCTAGCAGAGAGAACAGCTCAGAGCCTGAAACCATCTGCAATATCTGTTCCATGGGTGGGACTGGGTAGTTATCTTTGTCTGAGGAACGATTTAAATTCCTGAAATGTACACAAAGTCTAATTTCACTAGACTTCTTTCTCACTGGTACCAAATTTGCAACCCATTCCGAGTGTCTCACTCTAAATATAATCTTGGCATCACGAAGCTTCTTTACTTCATTTTGAATCAGGGGTTCTAATTTAGGATGCATCTTAAGGGCTGTTGAAACGGTTTGAATCCCACTTTAATTGGGACTACATGTTGTATAATGCGGGTGTTGTAAGTCTTAATATATTCATATGTACAAATAAATACATACTTATATTGTTTAAACAAGCTAATGAATTTGTTTCTTTCCCTTGGTGAGCAACATTTTCCCAAGTTTACATATTTGGGTTTTTCCTTTGACCCCATATTCACCAGATCATATTGCATAGATGAACTGTGCATTTTGACATTGGCTGGTATTCTGAACTTGTTATTTAGATCAAACATTCCTTCCAAAGTTCTAACCCCTTTGGGTATGAAGTTCCCAATTTTTGGATATTTGCTTGATGTTCCTCGTCATCAATTATAGACTCTTTGAAATTCTCAACATTAGTTAGAAACTCTAGGATTTGTGGATCGTCATCGAACACTCTAAGACTAGTGATATTGTCTGGTACAATAATCTTGAAAATCAATTCAATTGTACATCTATTATTAGTAGGAACAAGCCTTGCAACTGAAGTAGCTAACAAGTCAGCTCCTGCATTTTTCAACCTAGGAATTGAGTTAATATTAAATGCATCAAAATTTGTTAGGAGGTCCCAAAATTCTCTTTGATAGCCTTTTAAATGGGGTGACAAACAATAAATTGTATTTCACATCTGTTTAACGATAATTTCAGAATCACCATAAACCTTTAATTTTTTTACTTTGAACTCAATTGCCTTATTTAATCCCTGTACTAATGCTTCATACTCGGCTGTATTATTGGTACATTCAAATTCTAATATACAAGAAATAAAATGTTTATTGTTTTCTGGATCAATTAGGATACAACCAGCTCCTGATCCTTCCTGATTTTTTGAACCATCAAAGTATAAAACCCAAAACCGAATGCGATAAATTTACAGGTTCATTCTTCCCTTCTAGTTGTGTCACATTATACCTAATATGTGGTTCCCTTTATACTTTAATCTGATTCTGATAGTTTTTATAAGGCAACCATAAATGTGACCAGTCAGTAGAAAAATATCCATCTAGTTTCCTAGACCAGTCCTTCATCAGAATTAGGCCATAAGCCTCGGGTATATCCACTACCATATTGTCTATAAATTGGCACACTCTTTCATCTGCAGCTAATCGTATCAATACATCATTCATTTATCCTACTACCTTCACTATTGTTCTATCCAATTGTATGATTTTTCCTACAGAAGGTGTGGGTTTCCCATTTATCCTTTTACAGACTGAAAGATGCATAACATTTGCAGTTGCTCCAAAGTCTACCAGACAGTTGTGCACATTGTGATTAAAAATATCGAAAGAAAGTAAAAATGGTAATGTTCTAGATTTAGATTCCCCCCCTATACTTGGTTCATTGATCTTTTCCTCAGACTGAATATCATCTTGGGGTTTATTTACGAGTGCATCAAAGGCTTACAAGAGCTTCTTTCTCTGTTACGGTAAATTACACATCTCAAACAAAGAAATATTGGCCTTATTCTTTTTGATATCCTCTAATGTATCATACCCAATCTCACATTCTTTTGAACTTTTCTTGATACTTTCTACCTTATTTTCTGCAGCCTTTACCAGCTTACTAATTGAGGGGGAATTCTTCCTTGTTATGACCAAATCAGGTACCGGTGGAGTTTGAGTATTGTTTTGATTTTCTTCATATTCTCTTGATTTTTCTTAATCTTTGGAAGTAGTGTATTATCCTCAATTAGTGGAACCTTGCTTCTTGTTGTAAAATTTACAACTGACAGTTGTATTTCCTCAATAGGTTCTTCATTCTCTAACCCCAACATGGGTGCACAATCCCACAAAACCATTGCGGCTTCCTCCGTTCCATGAGCCTTTTCCTCTTTGACCACAGTTTTTGTTAACTTAGAATCTGGAAACTGATTCATAAACAAAGTCATGGAGTTAATTCACTATGGGAAGTTCCTTTCAAACTAAGGTTGTTGATGAAACGTGCAAAAATTTTCCATCCCAAGCTCAGTTAAATTCATAGCAAACGGAATGTGCATGTGTGGTTGGGATGGACCACTTTCATCTCTTCTCTTGTAATAAGGTTTGAATTGTTTCTTGGCTTCCTTTTCTTTCTCCATGTCAACGATTTTGTTGGATAAATTAGGTACCATTTTGACCACATTTTCTAATTCATGGGAATGTTCATCCTTGGGCCTTGTCAACAACAAAGGTTTCTTGCCACCGTAATTTCTTATTTTTGGTTCTGCATAATATTTATTTATACTTTCAAGTTCAGCTTCTATTTTTGCAGCCTTTTCATAAGTTTCCACCAAGGAAGGATTTACTGATGTTTTAACAAACATTGCTATGGTAGTGCCAAGTGCTAATGTGTAATATTCAATTAAGGTCTGTTCAGCAGGCTGTATGGCAGCACTGAAATTATTTAAATGCATGGCAAATGTCTGACTAAAGTCTTGCATTTTCTCTTTATTTTCCTTCCTTAGAGAAAGTAATTCCTTCATCAAGGTAGCAATAGTTCTTTGGCTACCAAACTTGTTCTTAAACAATCTTTCAAAAGTATTCTAGTCGGTGATTGAATTTTCCTGTAATACAAAATACCATGATGCTGCTTTACCCTTAAGAGTATGCAGGAATAGTCTGAACACTACATCTTCATGCTCTACAGTAAAACCTTCTAAGGCCAAGAAAAAAATATATAAGTGATCATCTACAGGAATGCCTTCTCCCAGATCAAATTTAGGAAATGACTTTTCAGGATTCTGTGGTAAAGCATGTAATGGAGGTGTCAGGGTGAGCAGATTCCCTAACTTGGAGGGATCATATCTCCCAAAATATAGCAAATTTGAGGCTGCATTGTGGACACAGTGTACATCAGGATCTTATCTTCAGCCTCTGCAATTTTCAGCTCCTGAGCCTTCGTTGATCTTGGGATATAGCGAATGTATCAAAACTTAGCAGTTTTAGTATTTAGGGTTTTTCTAGCTCGGTGTCAAACTAGGGTTTGGAATTCCTGGAGTTTCACCAAACCAAAAAACTTGATCTAGGTCTCTAAACTTTGGTTTTGATTAGGATATCAATCATATGCTGGGCTCACTCAAAAATTCCTCTTCTGTAGAAAGCCCTAATTTCTACACCGAAAACTGAAAATGCTCAGAATCGAATTGCTTCGACAAAAAGATGCGCCCTTCAATGGAGAGTCAGCCTAGCATACTTTTGTTGATGGATTATGGAGAGAGACCCCCCCCCCAAAAAAAAATCCCTAGCTTCTGCAGCTGCACAATGTCTTCTTCCCAGGTTAGCTCTGATACCATGTTATATTTTCATCATTCAAGCTACCATTATGACCTTAGGATCTTTAATTGAGAGAATAACATACACATCAATAAAACAAAAGCACAACATACGAGACAAGAGACACAAAGAATTTTCCTCAGGGAAACAATAAAGGATAAAACCCCGCAATTTCCTCAGAGATAGAATCAACACCAAAAAGGTAAAACTGGAAAACAGTAAGATGATCTCCTGACAGCAGCAGTCTCTCTCTCACACACTAAGAGAGCTTCTCCTCTATCACTCATGCGCTCCAATGAGTGAGTGTGTGTGTATAAGTATGATAAATAAAGAGGCTGTCACTCTCTTTTTATATTATTCCGTTCACTTGGAGCCCACTCCAACATGTCGATCTCACCTAACAATTACTTACTAGAGCCAATATCTCTAGGAGTGTCTAATAACCCTAGTGCCCCACCACGTATGGGGACTTTGCCTCCTCTGACCAATAGGAGGGTAACACAATGGTGGGGACTATTGCCCCAACTTACAATGAATCACCTAGGGTCGAATTCTCTAGGACAGTCTAATAACCCAAGGGCCCCACAACTATGGGGACTTTAACCCTTGACCAATAGGAGGGTTACCCACCATGACTTGACATGACTTTCTCATTATAAAAACTTTCCAGAATAAACATTGGGGTATGACATGACTCAAATACATTACAATACATCCCGGAATAAACATCTGGTTACAATACATAAGAAATACGCATGGATACATTTCGAAGCTACAATTAGATCAACACTCCCTCTTAACTAGGAAGGTATTCTCTCGACACAATTTATTACCACAAGTCTTCTTCTCTGTATCATCTAAATCATCGGCAACTTCTTGTCATCTTCATCTTCAAGTCATATTCATCTTTAGGTCATCTTCATCTAGATCTAGATCATCACTCGATCTGGATCATCATCACTGGATTTGGATCATCTCTCGATCTGGATCATCACTCAATCTGGATCATCACTACTAGATCTGTATCATCACTCGATCTAGATCATCATGTGACATCATCACTGGATCTAGATCATCTCTCGATCTAGATCAACATCACTGGATCTGGATCATCACTCAATTTGGATCATCATCACTGGACTGGATCTAGATCATCACTTGATATGGATCATCATCACTGGACTGGATCTGGATCATCACTCGATCTAGATCATCACTGCTGGATCTGGATCATTACTCGATCTGCATCTCCCGAACTCATCATAATTGGATCTAGATCATAGCTCGATCTAGATCTCATCTGGTCATCATCATGTGTGCTATCTCATGATTCTTCTCATCATAGGAATTTCTACAAAGCCAAACTTCTTTCATGTTGGTTGTATGCCTAGCCATCATGTAGGTCTTCACCCAGCACTTACATCTGACCTACTCGTTAGAAAGGCATGCCCAGCACTCACATCTGATCATGTAGAAACTTACAATCACATCAAAAAGGCCCAACACTCACATTCACCAGCATGACAGGACATCACTATCATCTGTGAAAAGGCTTCAGCACTTATATCTGACCTGGAAGGAAACAAGTCCTCCACCCTTGCCAGAAAGGCTTACACTCACATCTGACTTGGAAGGAACTGAATCCTGTCACCATGATAGAATGTCCCCTAGTCCCAGACTAAGCTACCTGGTAACGTACCAGGTGCCTCCACTCTCCTGAAGAGTGGCAGTTTCCCTTACATTTGTCCTACTCGACAGAATGGCCACCACTCATATCTGACATGGAAAGAGCTGAATCCTCTCACCATGATAGAATGGCTCAGCCCTCACATCTGACCTACTCCTCAGAATGGCTTTGGATCTTAGCACTCATATCTGACATGGAAGGAACTGAATCGTCTCACCATGACAAAATGGCTCAGCCCTTACATCTGACATGCTCGTCAGAATGCCTTTGGGACTCATCACTTTCCCTTGGAGGAAACCTCGATCTAGAGAAAACCAAGCTTCTCCTTGAAGTACTCAAACTTCACTTTGGCCAATGGATTCATCAACACATCAACTATCTGTTCCTACGTCTCAACATAATGGAGCTTCACTGCTCCTCTTCGCACCATATCCCTGATATAGTGATACTTGATCTCAATGTGCTTCGACTTGTCATGGAACACTAGATTCTCTGATAGCTTCACGTAACTCTGGTTGTCACAATGTATACAAGTAGCATCCATCTGGAGATAAGACAGTAGATTCCGCAGCCATACTGCCTCACAACTAGATGAACAAGCTACGATATACTTTTCTTCAGCTGTACTCAGTGCCACATAGGATTTCTTCCTACTAAACTAGGAGATCATACCTGATCCCATACTGAAGGAACACCCTGAAATGCTCTTCCTATCGATGGCATTTCTTGCCCAATCTGAATCAACATAACCCTCCAGGTTAATCCTCCGATTCACATCGTAATTGAGCCCATAATCAATTGTACCCCTCAGGTACCTCAGAATATGCTTTGCAACAATCAAGTGAACATTTCTCAGATCTGTCAAGAACTGGCTCAAGGTGTTCACAACAAATGTCTGGTCTCGTGTTCGTCAGGTACATCAATGACCCAATCATCTGACGATACATCGTAGCATCAACCAAATCTGATGAAGCATCGCTCAATAGCTTTAGGTTCAATGCTATAGGTGTGGTCATGTAGTCCATCATCCTGAACCTATTCAAGATCTGTACTGCATACTTCCCTTGTCTAGACCTCCATGCCTAGAAAATAGTGCATTGACACATAACAGGAGCATCAATAGTCTTCCGCTTTCAACCTTGAAGCAAAGGTTGGAATCCAATTTACTCTTAGTAAAGCCTAGAGTCATCAGTAAACTATCCATCCTGTCATACCATGTCAAACCTCAGGATCTTCTGCAGTCACTCTCTCTGAAGCGGAGCACCATACTCCCTCTATCTTTCATACTCTATGCACTGAAACATTCTGTACTAGAGTGACAAGTAGTGTCCATCTAGGATCATTGGATACCAAGATCCTCTATTTTGAAATTTTTCAAAATTTCTTCTCACATCCATCTGTGAGCTTGTCATCCTTTATTAACCTTGTAGCAAAGGTTAAGATATTCATCAAGCTCATCATGTATGTGTTATCCCATGGGTGTCTTCTGAACTCATAGAAGGCCTTCTTTCATTTGCACACATGATTATGCATGTCATGTGACTTCACTTCCAGTGGCTGCAAATGTCTATTTGTAGTCTATGCCTTGGATCCCACGATGTTTCTATCTACTGCATGATGGAACTATGAACTTCCCTTCACGTATCGATACTGCATCCTAGACATCATAGCTGGAAGGTTCTGTATCAATGATGTCGCTACATTCGTCATTTTATTCTTCATCTTGAACTATCGTCACTTGTTCTTTGGAACAAGTCTCATTCTTCTTTGCTTGCAGGTGATTATGTATGCGGTCTTTCCTACAAGTCAAATGCATTTGTATGGTTAGAAACATTTCATAAGGAATATTTATACTGGAAAGTTCTTATGCATAAATATATGATCATGCAACTACTTTAACCAATACAACATTCGTCCATATCTCATTGAAACTTTCTAGATTCCTTCCATCTCTACTAGGACAACATTGAGATTGTGCACTAATCCAATATGTCAGCAAAGAGGTTTCATTCTAGATAAGTAGCAATGGATAGTTGTATAGCACCATGAGCTACTTACCCATCACATGCATATTAGTAGTATACTGTCATTAATGTAAACATCCTATCATGCATAATACATCAACTGAATATGAACAAATACATAACAAAACAATATCATGAAATGACAATTGAATACTCATATTTATTTGTTTCATGGGTAGACTCCTTCTTGAGCCTTCAGCTTCATCATCTTCTTCATTCATGATAGCATCGTTTCTTATCCAAATGTTAAGGTGGATAAGAGGTGCTTCAAGAGTTCAGTTCTTCATATTCCTCGTCGCTTGAGGGATCTTCTTTGGATGGCGAGAGTTTGATCTTCAATTGCTCCCATCTTCTCTTCTAGTGCACATTCCTTGAATGAATGAATCCTGTGATCCTGGGAGGCCATTCAAGGTGGCCATCACCACTTCTGCATTCTTCACTTCTTCTTTTACCGCTTCAAGTTCTTCTTGATTTGAGAGACTCTTATGACTACATGGTCTCTGCATTCTGGATCTTCACACTCTTCAACTGGTTTCTTAAGGTCATCTTCTGATGTATGTTCTTCCCTTCAAATAGCTTGGTCAAGGAATCAAACATATTTGGTGTCTTTACGGAAGACACTTGTGGTACAAGTTGATCTATGATTGAATCAACAATGATCTTCTTGGCCTTGACCAAGTTCTTTTTGAGTAAGGCTTTGAGCCTCATCTCCCTCTAGAACTGGAACCTCTCTACTCATGTAGGTGTCCAATTCATTTTCTTCAAAGAGATCCAATACTTCCATGCTTGGAAGTTGTCAAATTCACCAATATTATCATCAAGCTGATGTGATAGATCACTTTGAGATGAGAACCTCAAATGAAAATAGCAAAGGATTAGATCTTACCGATTTGAGGTGTCCATCCTGATTTCGGAGCTGGCTGTTCTAGGGTTTGTCAGAGAAACCCTAATTTTAAAAACTTGGAATATTTCAGATTTTATTGGATATAAAGATATATCTCTTCAAATGGAGCTGTCCAATGTACTCCTTTTCTGAAAACAGTGGAGGGAAGCTCTCGAAATAGGAAGCCCTAGTTTTCCAATTTCTTCTGCATAAATGCCTGTTACTGTTTCTGTGATATCTCTGAAATTGCTACCCCTCTATGTCTGAAATTTCCCACTTTAGTAACGTCGCATGTCCTTGATCCAAAACCATAGGTTTCATCAAAATTTGTTTCACCAATTGGGATTTATGATGCTTTTCCCAAGGTGACATGTTACAGGACTGTTCAGAACAACGACGTTGTACAACATACCAGGTGTCATTGGTTCATATTCGGAGTCTGAAATTTGGAGCATAGAACGTACCGTCCATATACTTTTTGGAACATATTTAGGAATTCCATTTGGACCTATATATCCCAATATATTTCAATTCTCCTCAGGTGTCCTGTTTAGGGATGAATTCTAGAAGAGGCTAGAACCCTAACGTGGAGGGATCATATCTCCCAGAATATAGCGAATATGAGGCTGAATTGTGGACACAGTGTACATAATTATTTTATCTTTTTCCTCTACAATTTTTATCTCCTGAGGCTTTGGAGATCTTAGGATATAGCGAATGTACCAAAACTTGGTAGTTTTAGTATTTAGGGTTTTTCTAGCTCGGGGTCAAACTAGGGTTTGACATTCCTGGAGTTTCACCCAACCAAAAAAATTGATCCAGGTCTCTAAAATTTGGTTTTGATGAGGAGATAAATCATATGCTGGGATCACTCAAAAATTTGTCTTCTGTAGAAAGCCCTAATTTCCGCACCAAAAACTAAAAATGCTCGGAATCGAATTTCGCTTTGACAGAAAGATGCGCCCTTCAATGGAGAGTCAGCCTAGCATACTTTTGCTGATGGATTGTAGAGAGATACCCCCCCCCCCAAAAAAAAAAAAAAGAATCCCTAGATTTTCCAGCTGCACAATGTCTTCTTCTCAGGTTAGCTCTGATACTATGTTAGATTTTTATCATTCAAGCTACCATTATGATCTTAGGATCTTTAACTGAGAGAATAACATGCACAACAATAAAACACAAGCACAACACAAGAGACAAGAGACACAAAGAATTTTCCTCAGGGAAACCATAAAAGAGAAAACCACGCAAATTCCTTAGAGATAGAATTAGCACCAAAAAGGTAAAACCGAAAAACAGTAAGATGATCTCTCGACAGCAGCAGTCTCTCTCTCTCTCACACCGAGAGAGCTTCTCCTCTCTCACTCATGCGCTCCAATGAGTGAGTGTGTGTGTATGAGTATGATAAATATAGAGGCTCTCACTCTTTATTTATATTCTTCCATTCACTTGGAACCCACTCCAACATTTTGGCCTCACTTAACAATTACTTACTAGAGCCAACATCTCTAGGAGTGTCTAATAACCCTAGTGATACACCACTTGTGGGTACTTTGCCTCCTACATCCAATAGGAGGGTAACACAATGGTGGGGACTATTTCCCCAACTTACAATGACTCACCTAGGGTTGAATTATCTAGGATAGTATAATAACCCAAGGGCCCCACAACTGTGGGGACTTTAACCCTTGACCAATAGGAGGGTTATCCACAATGACTTGACATGACTTTCTCATTATAGAAATTTCTCGGAATAAACATCGGGGTATGAAATGACTCAAATACATTACAATAAATCCTAGAATAAACATCGGGTTACAATACATAAGAAATACAGATGAATACATTCCAAAGTTACAATTACATCAACAATAAGCTGTTGCACAACTCTTACCTAGAGATGAATGAAAGGTATGTTTTTCTAAAGAGACTAAACAAAAGATACCTGAAAGAAAACACAAGGTTGTATATAATTATTAGGCTTCAGAACCTATAGATGAAAGAAACCAAGCCAAACCCTACACTCACCTCACATTGGAAACCCTAGCTGAAGCTGCAGTAAGCCTTCAGCCTGCAGAATCAAGCCAAGCTGTTGTCAACCTTCCTAACATAGAGCCTACTAAAGAAGAAAGATAAGTAGACAAACTTGAAAGAACAATTTTGGAGGTGGCTTAAGAATTTTTTAAGAACAGGGCTTTTGGTGGCTTAGGTGGACGTTCAGGCCATTCATTAGACTCTGAAAGCACCACTTTTAGCAGCTAACAGTTCTGATATTTTGGCCTCTTAACCACCAAAAGAAGAAAGAGGCATGGGATCAAATTTTGACACGAAGGACCGGTTTTGGGAGAACATAGATAGCTCAGGGATGAAGTATAAAGATGAAGGACGCTGAAGAAAACATCAGGGAAGGTATGCTTCAGTTTTGCTATGACATAAAAGAAGAAAAGGTCACCAACACTCAACTGTCAAAGTGATAGAGTTACTTAACCAGCAGAGGACCAGTGGCAGTGATTTTCGGTACTTAATTTAGTTATCAAAATGTTCAAACAGTGAATGAATTCTACAGTTAGTTAGACTAGTAGTTAAATTAGGGTTTTTTGACCTAATTATGCAACAAACAATTATTTTGTCTATTTTTAGTAAATCAGATCCAATTTTTCAGGATTTCAATATTTTTTAAAGGCTATAAAGCCTAAGAATTATGTTATAGGTTTGATTTTGGGGACTTGTAGACCATTTCTATTGTCAATCTTCTCATATTTCTCATGACCTAATATAAGCTCTTTTGTTATCATATGTTCAGCTTCCATTTTCTGTCTATTTTGTGCTTATGCTTGAATGTGTTATTCAGGTTTTATTCAGATTAATTGATGTCCTACAGCTGTCATCTTATTGGAATATTGATGATTTGAATTATAAGTGCTTTTCTTGTCATGATTAGCCATGTATATATATCTATTTTATGTATGAATCTGCCAGCATGATAAGTTCTTGATCTCTGCACCATATTGTCAACCTCTGAACAATGGTAATTAGAAGCCTTATCCCTAATTGAATTTCATGCATGTCTTGAGAGTGTGAGGTATTATAGGTCACCTGACTTGATCCACTTAGAAAACCATAAAAACATTTAAGTTACCAGGCATCCTCGAGCTGTAACCTAGAGGAGTTTCCTTAAGTGATAACAAATCGCGGTCGTTGCCGGGGAGAGGAGGCTAAAGCTCATCTTCCCTCGGAGATGACATAGATCTTGCTTTGATGATAGACAAAGTTTGGACACTATTCTGGCCGTAATCATCTATCTAGAAAATCCATTAGAATAAGGTGGCTTCAAGAAGACCAAGTACGAGAGCAAACCCTAAAGGGCCACCAGCAACACCTGTTTCAAATCCAAAAGAGATTCTGAGAAGAGCTAGGGATTCACTAAGGGAGACCAGCAGTGCTGCACAAGAAGCTACATCATATATTTCAAGAAATATTTCTGCTATTATTTCTTCTCCTGAAACATACAAATCTCAAGAATTTATAAATACATCAGAAAATTCTAGGGTTGAGGAATCTTCAAGCACTATTTCTTGTGAATATCTCATCCTTGGCGAATCCATGAAGGACGAATTCAATGGCGACTCCACAATATAAATATGTCAAAAGCATTTGCTACTCTTTTATCTTGGAGGTTTTCACCTCTTAACTTCTCTTTCGTTCCTGGTTTCCCACATCTAGTACCTGATATGTCCAAATGGGGAGATTTTTTACCTGTCTTCAAGGAGGAGAAAGAAGACAATCCTGCAGAACACCTCCTCAAGTTTCATGAATGCATGGATATATTAGATCAGTAGCATGAAGATGTTCATGTATTCATTATATGGTGATGCACGTCAGTGGTATTTTTCTTTACCTCCTTCCAGCATTTCATCATTGAAAGATTTTCACCGAGCATTCACTGAGCACTGTAAAAGGTATTATTCAGATGAGTTTACATTTGATAATTGTTGTAAAGAATATAAGTTGTGTTATACACCTGAGTGGAACCTCTCCGTCCGAGTGCTGATATCCCTCATGTCGGCACACAAAAGGACACTTATGGATAGAGGTTTTCCCTTAACACTATAGCTTGGCTTGTCATGAAATACATTCTACCTTCATCCAACTAGTTACTTTGCCATTTAGCCATGTTGGGATGTATTCGCGACTCTCTTTATAGACAACTCGCAAGTCATTCGCGAGTCTCCTTCACAAAAAGTCGCGAATCCTTGTATTCGCGGGTTGCGCTTATACAGAGTCGCGAGTCATTCGCGGGTTGCTCTACTACATACCCGCGAATGTGCTTCTTAACATGAAAACACAAAATCACGCACTAATGGGAGTTTAGTTAAGTCATTTTACTTAATCTCCCTAACTACTACAACTTCCCCAACCTTCGAGAACTGCCTTATTTCACCCATATAAATACAGGCCTTGGGGAGGGTTGTGGGGACTTACACTTTTGGAGCAAAGTTATGCTGGTGGATTGTTCACAGAAGCCTTTGGAGCAGTGAAACTCAGAATCCTTTGGTGACAGAGGAGTCCTTGTCTAAGACATTTGGTTGTACTCTGAACTTTCTCATTATTGATAATAAAGAGATTACTTCTTCCACATGTGTCTCATATATCTTGGTTTGATAATTGTTTATGCTTCAATATGTCATATTTGATTTATCTAACCTGCTGACATATATATATGAACCATTCTATATCTGGAAGATTGTCTCTGAACAGGTGAAAGAGGAGTGAACCTTGAAGACTTTGGAAGTGGAGCAGATCAGAAGAGGACTAGCAAGGATCGGACGTCGTTAAACAAGTAAGTTCTTCTAATCCCCCTATTTCCTATTCTACACTTTAGAAGTCAATTGTCTGCAAGTGTTTGAGTATGTTGGTAACCGCCGACCTACGATTATTAGGTGCATAATCCCTTACAACAGAACTGACGACTCCGCTAGGGAAGCCTAGACTGTTGTAGGTCATTTTTGTTATCCTGACCAGTTTTCCTGTAAGTTTGCTTGTGGTTTGTTATCCTGGACCTTGCTTACTTCAGTGTTTAAAAGTTTTAGGGTTTTTTATTTGCTTTTGAGAAAAATTTTATACCCATTCGTGGGTTTTTCCACTGAACAGTCGCGAGTAAAAAATTGCATTCGTGGGTTGTTATACTGCATAGTCGCGAGCATTCGCGAGTTGCACTGCTAGACAGTCGCGAGTACTCCTGAATATTTGGATTTTTAAAGAAGACTTTGCTTGTGTCTTTTCTTGTTATATTCCTTGTTTTCTGGGAAGACTTTCTTTAAGAATGTTGTAGAGTTTGCTTGATTGCCTCAGGTGATCACATCTTAGTGCTTTTTGAAAGCCTTTGAGTCTTTTTACTTGGTTTATTTACTGTTTGCATCCTGAAGCATTTGGCTTGTTTGGGTACTTGGTTAAAGTGTCTTAGTCCAGATCAGTGATTAGGGTCTTGGACTCTGTTTTTCCAGTCTGATTTTTGACAATTGCTGGTTTGCACTTGCCTTTTTAAGTCTGTAGTGGTTTTGTGTCATTGTTTGCACCCAAGCTAGGGATCCTAGCCTGCTTCTCTTGCTGGTCTGTTGGTTCTGACAGCCTGTTTGTTTCAGTTTGTAGTTTGTATACAGTTCGTAAGTTTCAAGTTGACTCGAACATAGTGCATTATAGATGCATAGTAGTTTCTTTGAGCAATTTTTAAAGTGAAAAAAAAAACATAGTTAGTCTTTTGCATTGTGATTTTTGCATAAGTAGTGTTTGCTTCATTTTAAAAATATATAATCTCAGAAAATTACAAAAACATAGGTTTAGTTTCTCTTATCAGTGCTTTAGTTCATCAATACATATTTGAAAAAATGAAAAGAAGTTTGTTTTATAGTAGTAGTTTGATTTGAATACACTTTACTTTCATTTATTTCTTGCTGAGTCAAAACACCATACAGTATATCACTTCCATTTCCTCTTGAGTAAGAAACAACCCTTAAAATAAACGCATAAATTAAAATTTACTAGCAAGTTTTTATTTTTAGGTGCCTTTCACCTACTAGCTTAGGCTAGACTTGTGGGCTAGGGAGTGTAAACTTCCCACAAGTTATAAAATCAGACGTAGTGGACCTTTCTTTAGGTAAATCCTTGATTCTATCACTGTATCTGGGAAGCTCCTCTCAAACGGGAGTTAAGCACTAGGCCGCGTGGAGGCTTGGACAGAGGAGATAACCCTCCGAATCCTTGTCAAAACGTAACCCAGGACTTTTATGCATCTGGGGATTCTATCCTAGACAGAGTTTTGGGCTCAGCTGCCCTGCCCATGCGTACGAGTTCGGCTTGCGACTGTCCCCCCAGACTACTGGTATTGTCAAGGTAGCCTTTAGTCTCTTGTCTCTTAGGGTTCATACCTAGGTAAACCGGAAGGTTATTTCTGGTTCACCTTGAACGGGCTTGGAAGGTAACCCTTGTGAAAAGTGCAGGAGGGAGGTGGGTGATTCCTCCGCTTGTGCCTGAGAACCCCTCAAGGACGCCAAGTAATCGTTCATCAGCTTTCTTCGGGAAAGCATATCTTTATACCTTGGTTTGATTGCTTGAGACTCTAGGATCTTTTTAGTGTATGCTCTGTGGATTTGATTGTGCTTAGTTGACCTTAGGGTGTGATTAGTCAAATTTTTAATTCTGGAGCACCAAATTGTTAGAAGGTCAAGAAGGTTGAGAAACCTTCCTCCTCTCCCTGCATTGGAGCCTCCACCTTTACCCCAAAGGCAGAGATTAGGCACAGATGGTTCTTTTGAACCAGTAGGAGTAAGTGAGGTTCTTGGTGAACCAGAATTGATAGCTAACCATTTTGATTTTGACACAGTCGATATAGAAGAGTTGCAGACTGACGAGTTTGCAATAAATTTTAACTCCCCCTTGACTGATCGTAACAATCCTGTGATCGTCCAAGTTAGACCTTTTAGTTCACCAGTAGTAGGTGTCCCTTTGAGTAGAGTCATTTATTCTGTAGAAGAGAGTTCTTTTGTGTTTACCTCAACCCTTCCGGTTGAAGGGGTACTACCTCCCCCGGTTAGTGCCCCTAGATCTAGTTTTCCTTCTACCCCTTTGACTCCAGCGAGCCGGGTGGTTCAACCATCGGTTCACTCCAACATAGGAGGTATTTCTGGTAACACGGTTGCTAGGATCCCTAGTATACCTACCATTCCCTCTTCCTTCCCTTACACTACTCAGAGTGGTCTGGTAGGATCCTCGGCTTATGTCCAAGGATTTCCTTAGAATGGGGGGCACATTCCCCCATCCATTCCATACGTAGGTCCATCTTCTTCATATGTAGGAGTGTAGTTTGGAGGAAACACCTCTTATGGGCAGAGCTTCCATACCCCTATTTCGGTCCCATACTCGAGTTCTCCCTTCTCTTTGTTTAGCGGAGGGATACCTGCTCCAGTCTTTCAGACCCCAGCTTCTATGGGGATGGCCCAAACCACTTACAATGCACCTCCCACCCAAAATACAGTGGCCTATGGATGGAATCCGTTTCAAAGCAACCTTCCCACTTCACAATCGGTGTCAGGGGGCAACCCCACCTTTACCTATGGGAATTCGGGGGCTGGACCCTCTAATCCCCAAGCTGGCACATCTAGTGCACCGGTTAGGCCCAAACTTCCTTTTCTGGAAACTTTGAACTTGCCAGACTTATCCAAATTGATGAATGACCCAGTGAGGCATGACCCCTTGCAGCCACCTGTTCCCACCAAATTGCCCTCGGACATCCCTAAGTTCGAAGGTAAGGCTGGTGAAGATCCTAGGGCTCATGCCACCACCTTCCATTTATGGTGTTCTTCCAACTCATTGAATGAAGATTCAGTGAGATTGAGGTTGTTCCAGAGGACCTTGAATGGCACTGTGGCAAAATGGTACATTGAGCTGCCTTCTACTGCTTTTAGTAGTTTCTGGGACCTAGCTAGTGCTTTCCTTAGTCACTTTCAGCTTCTGGTCCGTTACGATTTCGGAACGGATTTGTTGTCTACTTTCAGACAAAACAAGGCAACCCACATCTCAGATCATATCCAAGAGTGGAGGAGGTGAAAGAGTCTTATCAAAGCTACCATCCCTCCTAAGTTTCTATTAGACCGATTCCTTAAGTCATTGTTGCCATACATTTCTAAGGATGTTTCCACATCAGGAGTGACTAGTGAAGAAGAAGCCATACTCAGGGCCCAGCAGTTGGACTTGATTTATTCACAGTCTGGGATTCTATATGAAATTTTCCCTGAGGCACAAAGGCCTTCACATGAGGCCGAGAAACCCAAGCCTGGACCCCATGCCAATGGTGTGGTTAGGTCCGTAAACTCTCCCACTATAGAGTCTTTGACAAAACAAATTCACCAATTGTCTGTCAAACATTCTACAGCGGAGGCAGCAAAGGCTGCCCCCTCCTCCCAAAGTGAAAATTTTTTTGCACAAACCTCTTCGAAGGGCAATCAGCAGCCCGGCGGGAAGAAGAAGAAAGGTAAAAAGGGTGAGGGAAACCAAAATCAAAACAAGCCAAAGCCCGCAAACAATGATGATGGGGGAAAAAAGGAAAAGAAGAAAGTCAAGTTCCCTTGTAAGTTGTGCCAAGGGGACCACCTTACTCACCTTTGTCCCCTCATGGAACAAGCTCAGAAGCTGCTCCAAGCTCAACCGCCGGATGTCCTGAAGGATCCATTTCCCCAAGGGCAGAATTCAGCTTCAGCTTCTACCGTAGCAGGGGGCACTCAAGCTACCCCTGACCCCAATTATATCAACATGGTTAGATCCTCAACTTTGTTACAAACCAGGAACAAAAACTATGAGAAAGAGACCGATGAGAAGGGTAAAGATGTAGTTGAATCTTCCAACCCTCTCACTATAGAGAAACCTGCAGAAATAATGCCAAAGATACCCAAAGGTGTCTTTAAGAAGACTTTACATAACCCAAATGCCTGAGCCACTTCTAACTACTCTGTGGTTGAAGACTTGGCTCAGACTCCATGTGCAATGTCAACTTTGGAGGTGCTATAGAGTTGTCCCGCTCAGCGGGATGCCCTCTTAGCAGCTTTAGGTAGCATGGACTCTTCGAGTCTCTCAGCGAAATTTAATCTCTCTGATGTTAAAATTCGCCTCCCTTACCATGTTGCTCTATTGATAGATGTTTTCCATGGTGGTAAGACCATTGGACGAGTAGTTGTTGATGAGGGAGCCTCTACTTGTGTTATGTCCCTAGCCTGTTGGAAAGCTCTTGGATCCCCAGAGCTGGTCCCATCAACCACTTTACTTACTACTTTTGATGGAAGGTCTTTCCATCCACATGGTATCCTGCCTGCTTTCGAGATTAAGTTGGCTGGCAAAGCAGTGTCTGTTGAAGTCGAAGTGATTGATGCTCCATTGGACTACAATTTGCTTCTAGGTAGGAATTGGACTTATGCAATGTTTGCTGTTGCATCTGCTTTCTTTCGTGTCATGGTTTTTCCACGTGAGGGAAAGCTGGTCACTGTTGAACAACTTGATTTTAACCGCAAAGACCGCTTAGAGTCTAAAGATTCCACTGTGCCATTGGTTGATCAGGCCAAAACTGCTGCACAGAGCTTGGGGGCTGGAATGTACGCATCATTGATGGGCACATTCGATATTCCAGCTCCAGTCCTTTATATCGGTTCTACTACTGTAGGGAAGTCCATTGATTTGGTGGTTGATAGGACTGATCCTTGGGTCCTCCCAACCCCTCAGGAACTGGAAGTGCCCTTATCTGCAGTGGAAGTGGCATATCAAGCTATTACCCAAACCACTGTAGATCCCATTCCAGATCCTCTTACAGTCTCAGATGATGTGGAAGAAGTCTATATGCCTGCATGGGAGGAAAACTATTTACATTCCATAGATTTCTTAGACACTATTTTACCTTCCGATGAAGCTATTATGGAAGCTATGTGTACGAGTGATAAGATATGTGAGGATCTTCATCACCGATCTTATTTCCTTCCAGAGCTAAGCAAGATAGAAAACCAAGAGTTTCATGTGAGACTGTCGGATGATGTTGATACACCTGTCAACCCTTTACCTAGGGAAGGAGTGTTTGCCGAGGGGAATATGGCAAACATTTCCTCCACTATACCGATCAACATCTCTGTAAAACCAGATGTCGTGGAAAATATCTATATAGGTGCAAACTGCTGTCCGGAGGAGATTTCCATTTATGCTGCCCTTTTCAAGGAATTTCGCGATATCTTTGCCTGGTCTTATGAGGAGATGCCAGGAATTGATCCATCTATTGTTCAACATGAGATCCCAACCTATCCTGATGCCAAGCCAGTTCGGCAAAAATTACGCCCCGTGAACCCGCGTAAAGCGGCGACTGTGAAGGCAGAGGTTGAAAAGCTGTTGAAAGCAGGTTTTATATATCCCATAGCTTTGACTGAATGGTTTTCCAACCCAGTTCCTGTTGATAAAAAGCAAGGGACTATTCACGTTTGTACGGACTTTCGAGACCTTAACAAAGCCTGTCCTAAGGACAACTACCCTACACCGTTTATTGATCAGATCATAGATGCATATGCGGGTAGTGAGGTATTCTCGTTTATGGATGGTTTCTTCGGCTATAATCAAATCCAAATCAAATCGGAAGACCAGCATAAAACTGCTTTTATCTGCCCTTGGGGTACATTCGCGTATAGAAAAATGCCCTTTGGATTGAAAAATGCAGGGGAAACCTTTCAACGAGCCATGAACTTTGCTTTTCACGACATAAAAGCCATTGTCGAGCCTTACCTCGATGATCTGCCTGCTCATTCTCGCAAGAGGATCCAGCATCCATATCATTTACGGTTGATTTTTGAGAGATGCAGATACTATAAAATTCGCTTGAATCCCCACAAGTGTGTTTTCTGCGTCGAATCAGGTAGATTTCTTGGATTCATTGTCTCTAGTAGGGGCATTCAGGTGGATCCTTTAAAAGTTGAGGCCATTGTAAATCTGCCTCCTCCTCGTTCACTTAGGCAACTTCAGAGTTTACAAGGAAAGTCTAACTTCCTTCGACGTTTTATCGTTAATTATGCCAAGAACACAAAAGGTTTCATGCTCCTCCTTAAACAGGACACCCCATTTGTATGGGATGAAACTGCACAACTCGCGTTCGAGGCATTGAAAAAATCCTTGTTGTCAGCTCCCTTATTATGCCCGCCAGATTATTCTAGGGATTTTATATTATATCTGGCCGTGTCGGAGTCTACCATTAGGGTAGTGCTAGTTCAAGAGGATGACAAGCTCATTGAGCATGTTGTCTATTATCTTAGCCGTGCTCTGGTTGGACCTGAGCTTAAGTACTCCCACGTCGATAAGTTAGCCTTAGTAGCTGTTTATGTTGTACATAGGTTACGGCACTACATATTACTGAGGACCACTACTGTAGTGGCAGATGTAAACCCTTTCCAATATGTTTTATCCCAATGGATTGTTGGAGGAAAATTCAATAAGTGGATAGTCATCCTCCAAGAGTTTGACTTGGTTTTGCAATCCGCTAAATCCAAAAAGTCCTTAGTTTTTGCCGAGCTTATAGCAGAATTCCCTACGGAAGAAGATGTAGTGATTGAGGATGCCTCATTCCCAGATGAGCACATCTTCCTTATATCCACCTCTGATCCTTGGTACAGAGAGATTCTTATATATCTCCAGACTTTGAAGTATCCTACCGCTTACTCTAGGGAAGACCGACGCAAGTTACGCCTTCATGCTAAAAACTACCTCATTATAGGAGATACATTATATCAACGAGGGGTAGATTCTGCCTTATGTCGCTGCCTTACTGATGAGGAAGCAGAGATTGTCCTAAATGATTCCCATAGCGGAGCGTGTGGGGGTCATTTATCTGGGTTAGCAACGGCCCAGAAGATATTACGTGTCGGGTATTTCTGGCCCACCATCTTTAAATATTGTGTGGAAGCTATGAAACGCTGTCATTCGTGTCAGCTTTACACCAGAAAAATGCGGTCACATCCTACTCCCTTGTTTCCCATTGTCTCAGTAGACCCCTTCATGAAATGGGGGATCGATTATATGACATGCAACCCAACCTCGGCTGGGGGGCATAAATACATCATTGTCGCTGTCGACTATTTCACAAAATGGGCAGAGGCAATGCCTACTTTCAAAGACAATGGGGAAACTGCAGCTTTCTTCGTGTTTAATCAGATTATTGCTAGGTTTGGTATTCCCAAAGTGATTGTCACTGACCATGGCAGTCATTTTCAAAATCACATGATGACAGAGCTGATCACCATGCTCGGATTCCGACAAGAACATTCTTCTCCATATTATCCGCAAGCAAATGGTCAGGTTGAGGCTATAAACAAAACTTTAAAAACTATCCTTAAACGTACTATTGATGCAGCCCATTCAAATTGGCACATCATGTTATATCCTGCTCTTTGGGCTTATCGAACCAATGTCAAGACCGCTACGGGTTTTTCCCCCTTCCAACTCGTTCACGGGGTAGCTATTACGTCGATTGAATGCGAAATCCCATCCTTGCAGATAGCTATTCATGTGCTACCTGACACAACTGAGCTTGAGGAATGGTTGCTCCATTTAGAACACCTTGATGAACAACGTAGAGATGCATTGACTGCAAATCAAGCTCATAGGAATAGGGTTAAATCTCAATATGATAAAACAGTCAAACCTCGGGTTTTCTCTGAGGGGGAACTTGTTTTACTCTGGGACCAAGATAAAGAACCCCTGGGGGCAGGAAAATTCAAGGCCATGTGGTTGGGACCCTATGTTGTGTCTAAAGTTTTGAATAAAGGCGCATATGAATTAGTATATTATGATGGGAATAAGCTGCCTGAGCCTAGAAATGGGCTCTACCTGAATAAGTACTATTCCTAGGCTTAGCACTTTTTCTTGTATATTAATGTATGTATTTTTATGTACATTAGGTTGTCAGTTTCATTTTTTATACTATCTGCTGGTTGTTGCAGATGTCTTCCGAGATGTATGTAGGTTTTGCTGATGGTGCCAGCCGTCATACTTGTAACCTGGCTTCGGCAGCATGGGTTATCTATTCCCCTTCAGGACAGCTTGTTGTCGCGGGTGGCGCTTGTCTAGGTCCTACTTCCAATAATGTTGCTGAGTATAGGGCTGTAATTGAGCTCCTATGGGATGCTTTGTCACGAGGCATCACCCAGCTTGAAGTTCGTTTGGATTCTCAGTTGGTTGTTTCCCAGCTCAATCGAGCTTATCA
>LPNX010142229.1:95680-185308 GCA_001517045.1 Pseudotsuga menziesii
AAAGTATGGAAATCGATGAAGACAGTTCACATAAGAAGACCAAATTGTCTCAAGATGATAAAATTTCAAGTGATGTAGTTTCGGATGAATTGAAAAGAGTTGCTTTGATTCCTAAGAAATCTGTGCCGGTAAATCAATTTTCTTTTGAAAGTGTAAATAATGTAGAATCAGGTTCCATTTTTAAATCTAAAGAAGAATTCGTGACTAGCTATGTAGAAAAGTAGAGACAGTCCTTAGAAGAAACTAGAAATCTACTCCCACGAGTGAGAAATCTGAATAATCCAAAGACTTCCTTGATTTCTACTCGGGACATAGAAAGAAAACCTTTAAAGTTAGCTATGGTTAGTGATAAGAAGGTGGCTGAAATGGAAGTGAGATTAGAAAAAATCAGTGTACTTGATAAAATACAGTTGCATAAACAAACAAGAGATATTACTTATTCAGATTTATTGCATTCTATGGTAAAATTTAACAAGTTGCAAGTTTTGGTTGACAAATTAGAGGTCTAATTAAAACACGATAAAGTTGAAAACAAGGATAATTCTATTCAAATAAAGAAATTGCAAGCAGATACCGTAAGTTCAGGAGATGAAACAGGGAACACCCAGGCCATAAAAATACTTTTAGAAGAAAAAGATAATGCCCTCCAGGTACTAAAGAAGAGGTTGAAAATCCCGAGTTCAGAACATGTTTAATCATTAGAGCTGTTAGCATTGCAGGAGGAGAAGGATAAGATTCATCAAGATATGATGGAGTACAAAGGTAAGACTGTGAAATTGCAAGAAGAAAAGAACAGATGGGAAACAGAGCGAAATGAGTTAATAGCACAAATTTCACGGCTGAAAAAAGACCAAAATGAGGAAAAAGAGATTATGGAAGAACTAATGAGCCAGAATCCCACTGATGAAGATTTGACTATTGTAAATATTGAAAAGCCTTTAAATGATTTTTTCGCTGATGATTTACTAGTGCCCATGTCTCGGGCCAGCTTGAAAGATGTAGAGATAGGAGAGTTAAAAGAAGAAAATGAGAAAATCAAATCTGAGCTAACCAAAATGACTGAAAGCAAAAATAAGATATTACAGGATAAAGGTCAATTACAAAAGAAGCTTAATGAATTAAAATAAAGGAACACAGGAATGGGTTCTCTCCAGGGAGCTAAACACATAATCTGGGATACCTTATCTGTGGAAATTACTAAGTTCAGACATTATTTGAACTTCATTGATGATCAAAGTACATTGGTTAATTTAGCCAATCAAAGACTGAAACTAGTAAATGAGACCATGGAGAGGAAGCCCCTAAGCACGGCTCAGAATGCATTGAATTTCTTAAATTCATTAACCTATCAAAAATTACAAGATATAGGAATCAAAGACAGAGTGGCAATGGTACTGTGGTCAAAAAGGTTTATTCATAAACATCATCTTATGAAGATAGTACAAGATAAGGCTGATGAGATGACCTCACGTATTAATGATTTCAGGCATGCTTTTAAAGAATTGTTTGAAGATGGCCTTCCTTATTTTTGGGAAGAGGAAGGCCGACTTATTTCTCAAGAACATTATCACAACCTGCTAGTGCAAAGCCGTATGGATCACTCTAAATTTGATGATTTGGTAAAGGGGTTGATGGGAAAGGTCATCGTAGATAAGTTAACAGAAGACTTTGAGATATTGCAGAAATTTCTAATCTTCATAGGAGGGTTGCCTACCATGTCTTATGAAGCCTATATAGATCTGGAAGTGTCTATTCAGGAAATGATTGAGTACGATATCCCAAGCGCGGAACAATGGAGAGCCGTGGAAATATTTGGAAAAACAAAGTATATTCTTCATCCGTAAAAACAGGGGTTGCGCGCTATGGAGTTGCTTGTTCTGGCCTTGTTGTTACCGAGTTGATTTTAATTAAATGATCTGTCAGGTTCAAAGCAATTAGTTTATTCCTAGTTGTTAGGAATATAGTTACAAAGACTTTGATTAAGCAGGTTATTTGATTATTAAATCTTCTTGGGAGAAGAAATCATTTATGTATACATTTGCATTTAATTTATGCAATGGGGGTTGGAACCCATTTGTTGATGAATGTTTTTGAAGACATATAATTTTTGAAATAACAAAGTTGAATGCGTATGGGGTTATCATAGATTCTTGTCCTATTTACATTACAGTCTGTATTTCCTCTCCTTTGTGATCGTTTTTCTAGTGTTACATTCCATTTTGTTTTCCTCGAATCTGAAACGTAGTATTGATTGGTTGGAATTCATACTTGTTATGCTCTGATTATTGTTTCAGATATTTTATAAATGTTTCTGCTAAAGTTAATATGGAACTCATCTTCCGATGCTCTGTATTGATGGACTATTCATTATTTCTTCCTTTCCACCTGAACTAAATGAATGACTGTGATTAAGTGGTTACCTCGCCTTTGATAAAATCTCATGCATACGATTTTGGGATACCTTTATGTATATGTGACTCCATTGCCCAATGATTATGTATATCATTTCAACCGTCTATATAATTTTTGAGTGTTGATTTTATATCTAGCCTTGTTAAATTTATATTTGAGAGATCCTTCTGTGGAAAGGAAAGCTAGTTTCTTTCTAAAGTGGTTGTTGTTGTTACCTTTGGAATTTACCTTTGCAACCTGGGTACATTCTGAGTGTTAACAAATTGGCACCATTGTTGGGGACAAAAGTGCAAATTTTTCCTGGGAAGAACGACAGAGTTGGAAGACCAAGAAAAGATTTATGTGGGAAAACAGGAATTTTTGTCAGTAGAGAAGGTTGTATATTTGCCCTGGCGATTCCATTGTGAAATTTTTCAAAAAAAAAAAGAAAAAATTCTTTCTGGCTTCGAGAAGACATACACGAGGTAATTCTGATACTGAAATTTTAAAGAGTTTGGAAGATCCAAAAAGGTTATTTAAGAAAAAACATAAAGAAAAAATAGATTTTCCTTTCTTTGGTGCATCATCTTCTCAAGATTCTCCTAATATTTTTGATCCAGAATGGGATGTTAATGTTGGAAGGAATTTGTTGAAAACTAATTTTGAGTCTGATCTTAAAAATACTGAATTTAATTCTCGTAGATTAGAATCTTATTTGCTGGATTCCCTTTGGAGAGATTTACAACAATCTACGAAAGTTGAAACACTTGCTTTTCAAAACACTCAAAATTCTTCAGTTCCTTTGAACCCACCTAGACCAATGGCAGCCATATTTTCTCCCTTGCGTTTGCCTGCTTTATTACATGACCTTCCTCAAAATTATTCCCAAAGAATTTCTTTATTTGATAGAGAAGGTGACATAACCGCAAAGCAACATGTGGCTAGGTTTGAAGATTTTGTTGACTTGGAAGAAGTTGATTATCCAGATGTTAAAATGTGATTATTTGCTCAAATTTTATCAGGTGTGGCAAAGAAATGGTTTAATACTTTCCAGATGGATCTATATTTACTTTTCAAGCTTTCCAGAATGCATTCCTAGACAGACAGGATGACAAACAGAACCCTTTGCAACTCTTGTCTTAGTATAATAGTCTCAAAAAATGGGGTTTTGAATTTGTTCATGAATTTTCAAGCAGGTTTATAAGGGTTTATAATTCTATTCCAGAAGACATAAAACCTTCTACAGCCGCTGCTAAACTACATTATGCTGGAGCCTTTGATAATGATTTTGCGTTTTCATTAAGAGAAAGAAAATCAACAACTCTTGCTGCAATGTTTACAGATGCTTTAGAAGTGGAAGAGAATATGATGGCAAGTGGAAAAATGAAACACAGAGATATTGATAGGAGGAAAAAGGAAGAAAATTTGCCCTCTGCTTCTTCTTCTACCATTGATATCAAATTTGAAATGATATTGAAGACGATGGAGAAGTTGATGGATAGATTGACTATGGATAATAGGGTGTTCAACAGAGAACAAGTCGATCCTCAAATCAGGAATCCTAATTTCAGAAGACCAAATCCCCCTATTCTTCCATAAAATAGGCAGAGCGACATGAGAAACCCAAGAAATCAAGAAGGACAACAAATTCGGCCACCGTTTCCTGAGAATTATATTGCTAATGAAGAAGACCCTACTGAAAATGAAATTCATTTTTTTGGAGAATTAGATTTAGAGATATATCTTACTGAAGAAGAACATAATATGTTTGCACAGGAAGATGGAAATGAAGAATTTGAAAGGGAGACAGAACAATATCAAAGAGGTTACCTGCATGCCATGGATGATGTACATAGGAAAATCAAATTGAGAAACAGGGAAGTTTTTATAAATAAAGGGAAGGCAAATCCAAATCAGCCTTCCACTAGTTCTCTAAATGTAGAAAGGGGAAAAGAAGTGCAAAAAGAGTCTATTGTAAATAAAGAAGTTGAAAATGAGATACAAAGAAACAAAGGAATGAAGCAAGTAACCCCAATTGATGTAGAAAGAGTTGGTTCTAGTTTTAATTTGCAAAATGAGCTTTCCAAGTTAAAAATCTCTATTCCATTTAACGAGTTGTTGAGAAACAATGAATATAGAAATACCATAACAAAAAGGGTCAAAGGTCAAGGAGAACTGAAATCTGATATTTTGGAATTGAATGATGATAATCCTACTATTTCATTTGGGTCGAAAGTTGAAAATTTAGAAAATGAAGAAGTCCCTCCTTTTTATTTGAGTTTGAATGTGCATGATATGGTGATCCATAATGCTATGCTAGTTTCGGGTGCATCACATAATTTAATTCCAAAGGGGGTAGTTGAAAGTCTGGGATTGGAAGTGACAAGACCCTATAAAGATTTGTATTCTTTTGATTCCAGAAGAGTAAAATTTCTTGGCTTGATTAAAGATATGGTAGTAACTCTGAATAAATTACTATCTAAGACCATAGTAATGGATGTAGTAGTAGCAGATATCCCACCCGAGTTTGGGGTATTTTTGTCAAGGTAGTTTACAAATGGATATGCCATATGCTACTATTCCTATTCAAGACGGGAGTGAGAGGTTGTATAGTGAAAAAAGAACTTCTTATATAGTGAGCAGTCAAGATAAAACTGAAGTTCATCATACATATGCTGTTGATACTGATTTGGGGTCTTCCATTTTCTTTAATGATACTATCCCATATGATTTGGAAGCTACATTGCAGAAGAAGTCTGAAGAAAATAAGAAAGAAGAAGTGATGGAACAGGATGCTTTGGAAGAAAAACAAAAAAGAGAAGGTTTGTGGACTATGTACTTTGATGGATCTATGGTAAAAATAGGTGTTGGAGCTGGTGTGTATATAATTTCTCCCATCAGAGATTTTAAAGCTTTATCATATAAATTAACATTTGAATGCACGAATAATGTAGCTGAATATGAAGCTTTATTACTGGGGTTACATGCTTTGAAAGATTTGGGAGCACAGAGGATAAAGGTTTTAGGAGATTTAGAATTGGTGATAAACCAAGTGAATGATAGTTATCAAACCAGGCATCCCCAGATGAGGGCTTATAGAAATGAAGTATGGGATATGATAGGTAAATTTTTTACAAAGCATACGATTTAGGTGGTTTCCAGACATGAAAATATTGTGGCAGATTCTTTGGCAGTAGCTACTGGAAAATTTAAAACCCCTATTGCTGGTCAGAAAGAATATCAGGTGGACATTGTGAATAGACCCTCTATTCCCGACAATTTTAAATATTGGCAGGTATTTGAAGATGACATGCAGATCAGAAGATTCTTAGAACTATCAGGAGAATTTGTAAATACTCATATTGACACCGAAAATGATAATGGTGAGAGCTTTCAAGATGATGAAGAACCTGAGAAAGAAAAGGATGGCGCTGAAAAATTAAAGGGAACCTTAGGAGGAAAATATATTATTCAATTAAAAAATAATTTTATACCAAGAGGTTTGATTCTTTTGGAAAAACTTTTTTATCAGAATGATGTTGCTAAGAATCCTAAAGTGAATCCTATTGAGAATGTTGTTGAAGATAGGAATATTGGTACTGAGGAGAATCCTAAGATTATAAAATTATCCAAAAATTTACCTATAAAAGAAAAAGAAGAATATGTGAATTTATGAAGAAGTATACGGATGTATTTGCTTGGAGTTATGAAGATCTTAAGGAGTATGATACATCTATAATACAACATACTATTCCTATAAAACTTGGGGAGAAATCTTTCAAACATAAGCTTATAAGGATAAATCCTAAATTGCTTCCCATTATTGAGAAGGAAATTAAAAAATTATTTGATGCCAAAATCATTGTAACTCTAATATTTTCGAAGTGGGTTGCAAATTTGGTTCTTGTTAGAAATAAGAATGGAGAAATAAGACTGTGTATAGATTTCCATAATTTAAATAAAGTTTCTATGAAGGACAATTATCCCTTGCCGAAGATGGATCATATATTGCAAAAGGTGGTTGGAGGTGAGAGAATTTCAATGTTAGACGATTTTTCTGGTTATAATCAGATCAAAGTATTACCTGAAGATCAAGAAAATACTGCATTTACTACACCTTGGGGCACTTTTATGTATGCAAAGATGCATTTTGGCTTAATGAATGCAGGAGCTACTTTCCAGCGAGCCATGGACATTTCTTTTGCAGGAGAAATTGGAAATTTTGTGGTAATATATATGGATGACATCACAGTCTATTCAAAATCTAATAGAGAACATATTCATCATCTAGAAAAAAATTTCATGAAGTGCAGGAGATTTGGTATATCATTGAACCCAAAGAAGTCCAATTTCGCATTGGAAGAAGGAAAATTGTCGGGCCATATAATATCTAAAGATGGAATAAAATTTGATCCTGAAAGGGTAAGCACAATTTTAAAGGTAGGAGAACCCAGGAGTAAAAAGGAAATACAATCATTTTTGGGATAGGTGAATTTCTTAAGAAGGTTTGTGCCTAGTTTTGCTGAGATCTCAATGAATATTACAAATATGCTGAAAAACGGTCATGAAATAAAATGGAATGCGGAGGCTAGGAAGTTGTTTTGGGAAATCAAACAAGCAATCTCAGATGCTGCTGTGTTGGTGAGTCCAGATTGTACCAAATATTTCTTAGTATTTTCATATGCTTCAGAATATACCATTGTAGCGGTTTTATTGCAGAAGAACGATGACAACTTGGAGCAGCCCATAGCATTTTTCAGCAAGATGTTGAGGGATGGAGAATTGAAATATGGCATCATGGAGAAACACGCATATGCTTTAGTCAAGGCATTGAAATATTTCAGAGTATATATTCTACACTCACATGTAATCGCACATGTTCCAACTGCTGCAGTGAAAGGAATTTTAACATAACCTAATCCAGAAGGAAGAAGGGAAAAATGGATAGCTACATTATTGGAGTACGACATAGAGATAAAGCCTACTAAGCTGGTTAAGGAACAAGGATTAGCAAAAATGATGACAAATTCAAATTGTGAAACTTTACAAATTAATTTCTTATCTCACCAGTGTAATCAGTTGGATACAGAGGTGGAAGTGATGATTGATTTTGTGGCGTCTCCATGGTACTCTGATATTGTTTATGTCCTTCGAAATTTACAAGCACCAGTAGGATTGAGTAAGTCAAGAGCAAGATCAGTAAAATTGAAAGCTGCCAAATTTTGTATTATAAATCAATATCTTTATTGGAAAGACCCCGGAGGTGTGTTACTAAACTGTCTTTTGGAAAATGAAGCTCAACATAAAGTCAAAGAATTTCATAAAGGAGATTGTGGAGGGCATCATTCTTGGAAGGTGACTGCAAATAAAATTCTAAGAGCAGGCTACTATTGGCCAACATTATTTTCAGATGTATATAAAGAGACCAGCATGTGTCATCAGTGTCAATTTTTTTATGGTAAAAGAAAGGTACTTCCTCTCCCTTTAAATCCAATAACAATAGAAGCTCCTTTCCAACAATGGGATTTGGATTTCATTGGCGAAATAAATCCCAATTCGTCAGGACAACACAAATGGATTTTGACAGCTACGGATTATTTTACAAAATGGATTGAAGTGATTCCCACCAAGAAAGCCACTGAAACTGTAATCATGGATTTTCTTGAGGAAAATATATTGGATAGATTTGGATTCCCCAAAAGAATAGTAACGGACAATGCAGCCACTTTTAAATCCAAGAAAATGATTGATTTCTGTCACAAATATCATATAAGTCTCAATCATTCGACTGCGTATTATCCGCGGGGAAATGGGTTAGCCGAATCTTCAAATAAAATCTTAGTAAGGATCATCAGAAAGTTTTTGGAAGATAATAAAAGATCATGGCATACCAAGATCAAATATGCTTTATGGGATGATAGGATTAGTACCAAAAGGGAAATTGGTATGTCTCCGTTCCAACTGGTGTATGGAACTGAATTTGTTTTTCCAGCGTCATTAGGTGTTCCAGTTATGAGATATTTCCAAGAGAAACAAGAAGAACCAAATCGCATGCAAAGGAGAATAAATCATATTATTGAGCTGGAAGAGAAAAGGAATAAGGCTTATGATAAGGTGTAGTTACATTAGGAAAAAATAAAAAATACTTTTGACAGAAAGGTGAAAGAAGAACAGTTTCAGATTGATGACTTGGTCCTGAAGTGGGATGCTCCTAAAGAAGATAAACATGGAAAATTTGATCGTATGTGGGTAAGTCCTTATGTTATTGCTGGATACAGAGGAAAAAATGCATTTCTTTTGGAGTATCCAAACAGGGTTTCTCTGGATAGTAACCCTGTCAATGGGAGATTTCTGAAACATTACTTATCCTAAGAAGGAAGGTAAAACCTGTATTATAGGCTATAAATATTTATTTTTCTTTTCAGTACACATGGTAGGCCGAATGTTTTTGAAGCCTGCAATGAAAGCCCTAAGATTCAGGAGGCATGCCATTCCTTTTTATTAAATACATCAACAAGAAAGACAAATTTTTCGGAAGTTATCATGAAAATATTAAAAGCAGGCACCTGGTCTATGAGTTCTTTGATATCTCATAGGGAGGGTATCATCCCCAGATGGAGCCAGTTGTTAACAACCTCTAAATGGCAAGGTGTCGAAGGGAGCATGGTAAAGAGAAATGATGGTTGCTTGAACTTTGGTTAAATATAATAGTGTGAATGTATGATAAAAGGATGCATAAACAATGAAATCATCACATGATCCAATGGTCTAGAACGAGGAGGTGAATATTGATGGCTTATAATAGATCCGCTCTGTGAAGATGCATAGAAGATAAGGGCATGCAGAGATAGTCAACAGGATGCGAAGATCGACGGTCATGAAGCTAGGACGGCGAAATCTACGATCGATAAGAAGTCCACTTCGTAAAGTTGCCTTGTTAATTAAAACAAAAAGGCTCAGTGGAATGTGTACATGTAAGCTTATCCAAAGGCTGGAAAATAAAGTAAAAATGCATCGACGGTCATCATCGGATCCAGAGGATAGAGTTGCATGATGGTTGGAGTAGAAAAGTGGTAGCGGAATTGAAACTGTGGAACACATGGCAGCTTGTGGTACATTCCGAGGAGAAAAATGGTTTGAGGGAAACCACAAAAGGGAGTCTCCAGAATGGACTTCTATATAAAGTAGAGTTGACTTGTTTGAGGAATCATCTACCGCCCACCACCCTTTCACAATCAACTTCGGGTATATGCAGTTACATTCGCAGGTAAGTCTCAAATACTCGAGCTTTATTCACAAAATTGCCCTCATTTCTATATTATGGATAAAGAGAAAGGATTAGAAGGGTTTAACCGAATTTTGGATGAAAGAGAAGAATGCCTGGTTGATAGAGATAGAGGAGTATATGATCCATTTCTATCTATGGGAAATGTATCGGTTATTAAAGAGAGATTGTGGCGATATAATTCATAGGGAAATGACATTTTAAATGCCTATAAGTCGTTTCTGTATCATTTTTCCATTGAGTAGACCCTACACTTTCCTGAGTTCGCCGAGTGGTGTGTAGTTAATTATTCGTCTTCTGAGAGAGTTATTCTAAGTCGTTCTACGTCTAGGATATTGTGTAGAATTGATGCAAAAGCTATCCATGAAATATCGTATTCACTGGAAGGTCTCTTTTTGCCGTATCGTATTCACATATTCAAGGAGGAAGTTCAATTGGTTGTGTCTTTCGTCTGTTAGGTTTTAGGTCTACATGATGATTGTCATGTTAGTGAAGTTGTCTTGGGTTTGGTTATTATCCTAAGAAGGAAGGTAAAACCTGTATTATAGGCTGTAAATATTTATTTTTCTTTTCAAGACACATGGTAGGCCAAATGTTTTTGAAGCTCGCAGTGAAAACCCTAAGATTCAGGAGGCATGCCATTCCTTTTTATTAAATACATCAACAAGAAAGACAAATTTTTCGGAAGTTATCATGAAAAAATTAAAAGTAGGCATCTGGTCTACGAGTTCTTTGATATCTCATAGGGAGGGTATCATCCCCAGATGGAGCCAGTTGTTAACAACCTCTAAGTGGCAAGGTGTCGAAGGGAGCATGGTAAAGAGAAATGATGGTTGCTTGAACTTTGGTTGAATATAATAGTGTGAATGTATTATAAAAGGACGCATAAACAATGAAATCATCACATGATCCAATGGTATAGAACGAGGAGGTGAATATTGATGGCTTATAATAGATCTGCTCTATGAAGATGCATAGAAGATAAGGGCATGTAGAGATAGTCAACAGGATGCGAAGATCGATGGTCATGAAGCTAGGTCAGCGAAATCTACGATCGATAAGAAGTCCACTTTGTAAAGTTGCCGTGTTAATTAAAACAAAAAGGCTCAGTGGAATGTGTATGTGTAAGCTTATCCAAAGGCTGGAAAATAAAGTAAAAATGCATCGATGGTCATCATCGGATCCAGAGGATAGAGTTGCACAATGGTTGGAGTAGAAAAGTGGTAGCGGAATTGAAACTGTGGAACACATGGCAACTTGTGGTACATTCCGCAGAGAAAAATGGTTTGAGGGAAACCACAAAAGGGAGTCTCTAGAATGGACTTCTATATAAAGTAGAGTTGACTTGTTTGAGGAATCATCTACCACCCACCACCCTTTCACAATCAACTTTGGGTATATGCCGTTACATTCGCAGTTAAGTCTCAAATACTCGAGCTTTATTCACAAAATTGCCCTCATTTCTATATCATGGACAAAGAGAAAGGATTAGAAGGGTTTAACCGAATTTTGGATGAAAGAGAAGAATGCCTGGTTGATAGAGATAGAGGAGTATATGATCCATTTCTATCTATGGGAAATGTATCGGTTATTAAAGAGAGATTGTGGCAATATAATTCACAGGGAAATGACATTTTAAATGCCTGTAAGTTGTTTCTGTATCATTTTTCCATTGAGCAGACCCTACACTTTCTTGAGTTCACCGAGTGGTGTGTAGTTAATTATTCATCTTCTGAGAGAGTTATTCTAAGTCGTTCTACAACTACGATATTGTGTAGAATTGATGCAAAAGCTATCCATGAAATATCGTATTCACTGGAAGGTCTCTTTTTGCCGTATCATATTCACATATTCAAGGAGGAAGTTCAATTGGTTGTGTCTTTGGTCTGTCAGGTTTTAGGTCTACATGATGATTGTCATGTTAGTGAAGTTGTCTTGGGTTTCTTATTAAAGATGAGTCCAATCCGTCTTGGATCTGAATCCCAGCCGGTCCATGTTTTCAGTTTAGATGAATATCTAGCTGAGACTATCCATATCCAATTGGTCGAGTTCTCAAAAGTCAGATTTTTCAAGTATCAATCATATTTGTTGAACATGTCACTATGTTCGAATGTAACTGAATTGCAGTTCTTGAGTACTATATTCTCTTCAGATTTGCCTAAGCAAATCAATATGTTTGAATTTGTAAATTCTATTATGTCATAAATATATAAGCTGATGTTTGATGAAGTATTACCCAGAGTGTTGGAAGAAATGAAGAGTATGATGCAATCTTCACCTGAGGATATGATCGTAGATTGGTTCTTGTATAAAGACTTTACAGTTTTGAGAGTATACGGTTTCACTAGAGAGCCTTACAGGCTGCCCGCTTTCCTTACCCCCAGGATTTTTGCATTGGAATACATGAGACAGAGGTTACATGCAGAAGAGGAACATTTCGAGGCTTTCAAGAAATCTTCCAATATCAAGTTCCCTCTTAAAGTTGGTTCCTTTATGTTTAAAAACAAGGGTGCCCTGGTGTTTGTAGAGAAATTATTGGAAAGCATGGATTATAAAAGGGAACAAAGGGTCAATTATGATCCTTATCATATAATTTCTCTAAGAACACAAGCAAATAAAAATAAACCATTTGATCACCAGGTTGTTGAGGGTTTGAAGGAGGTAGCCAATTTGTTTTACTTTGTGGAAATTCCAGGATCCGATGAGAATACAAGCAGTGGATCAGTTGCAGTGTCTCAAATGCCAGATAGTTCTAATATTTTGATTAAAATAAGTTTTTCTAAGATTGAAAGTATGGAAATAGATGAAGACAGTTCACATAAGAAGACCAAATTGTCTCAAGATGATAAAATTTCAAGCGAAGTAGTTTCAGATGAATTGAAAAGAGTTTCTTTGATTCCTAAGAAATCTGTGTAGGTGAATCGATTTTCTTTTGAAAGTGTAAATAATGCAGAATCAAGTTCCATTTTTAAATCTAAAGAATAATTCATGACTAGCTATGTAGAAAAGCAGAGACAGTCCTTAGAAGAAACCAGAAATCTACTCCCACGAGTGAGAAATCTGAATAATCCAAAGACTTCCTTGATTTCTACTCGGGGTGTAGAAAGAAAACCTTTAAAGTTAGCTATGGTTAGTGATAAGAAAGTGGCTGAAATCGAAGTGAGATTAGAAAAAATCAGTGTACCTGATAAAATAAAGTTGCATAAACAAACAAGAGATATTATTTATTCAGATTTATTGCATGCTATGGTAAAAATTAACAAGTTGCAAGTTTTGGTTGACAAATTAGAGGTCCAATTAAAACACGAGAAAGTTGAAAACAAGGCTAATTCTATTCAAATAAAGAAATTTCAAGAAGATATCGTAAGTTCAGGAGATGAAATAGGGAACACCCAAGCCATCAGAAGACTTTTAGAAGAAAAAGATAATGCCCTCCAGGTACTAAAGAAGAGGTTGAAAATCCCGAGTTCAAAACATGTTCAATCATCAGAGCTGTTAGCATTGTAGGAGGAGAAGGATAAGATTCATCAAGATATGATGGAGTACAAAGGTAAGACTGTGAAATTGAAAGAAGAAAAGAACAGATGGGAAACGGAGCGAAATGAGTTAATAGCACAAATTTCACGGCTGAAAAAAGACCAAAATGAGGAAAAAGAGATTATGGAAGAACTAATGATCCAGAATCCCACTGATGAAGATTTGACTATTATAAATATGTAAAAGCCTTTAAATGATTTTTCCGTTGATGATTTACTAGTGCCCATGTCCCAGGTTAGCTTGAAAGATGTAGAGATAAGAGAGTTAAAAGAAGAAAAAGAGAAAATCACATCTAATCTAACCAAAATGACTGAAAGCAAAAATAAGATATTACAGGAAAAAGTTTAGTTACAAAAGAAGCTTAATGAATTAAAAGAAAGGAACACAGGAAATGGTCCTCTCCAGGGAGCTAAACACATAATCTGGGATACGTTGTCTGTGGAAATTACTAAGTTCAGACATTATTTGAACTTCGTTGATGATCAAAGTACATTGGTTAATTTATCCAATCAAAGATTGAAACTAGTAAATGAGACCATGGAGAGGAAGCCCCTAAGCACAGCTCAGAATGCATTGAATTTCTTAAATTCATTAACATATCAAAAATTGCAATATATAGGAATCAAAGACAGAGTGGCAATGGTACTGTGGTCAAAAATGTTTATTCATAAACATTATCTTATGAAGACAATACAAGATAAGGCCGATGAGATGACCTCACGTATTAATGATTTCAAGCATGCTTTTAAAGAATTGTTTGAAGATGGCCTTCCTTATTTTTGGGACAAGGAAGGACGACTTATTTCTCAAGAACATTATCACATCCTGCTAGTGCAAATCCATATGGATCACTCTAAATTTGATGATTTGGTAAAGGGGTTGACGGGAAAGGTCATCGTAGATAAGTTAACAGAAGACTTTGAAATATTGCAGAAATTTCTAATCGTCAGAGGAGGGTTGCCTACCGTGTCTTATGAAGCCTATATGGATCTGGAAGTGTCTATTTGGGAAATGATTGAGTATGATATCCCAAGCACGGAACAATGGATATCCGTGCAAAGATTTGGAAAAAAAAAGTATATTCTTCATCCGTAAAAATAGGTGTTGTGGGCTATGGAGTTTCTTGTTCGGGCCTTGTTGTTACCGAGTTGATTTTAATTAAATGATCTATCAGGATCAAAGAAATTAGTTTATTCCTAGTTGTTAGGAATATAGTTACAAAGACTTTGATTAAGCAGGTTATTCAATTATTAAATCTTCTTGGGAGAAGAAATCATTTATGTATATATTTGCATTTACTTTATGTAATGGGGATTGGTACCCATTTGTTGATGAATGTTTTTGAAGACATATAATTTTTGAAATAACAAAGTTGAATGCATTTGGGGTTCTCAGAGATTCTTGTGCTATTTACATTACAGTCTATATTTCCTCTCCTTTGTGATCATTTTTCCAGTGTTACATTCCATTTTGTTTTCCTCGTATCTGAAACTTAGTATTGAATGTTTGAAATTCATACTTGTTATGATCTGATTATTGTTTCATATATTTTATAAATGTTTCTACTAAATTTAATATGGAACTCATCTTCCGATGCTCTGTATTGATGGACTGTTCATTATTTCTTCCTTTCCACCTGAACTAAATGAATGACTGTGATTAAGTGGTTACCTCGCCTTTGATAAAATCTCATGCATACGATTTTGGGATACCTTTATGTATATGTGACTCCATTTCCCAATGATTATGTGTATCATTTTAACCGTCTATATAATTTTCGAGTGTTGATTTTATATCTGGCCTTGTTAAATTTATATTTGAGAGATCCCTCTATGGAAAGGAAAGCCAGTTTCTTTCTAAAGTGGTTTTTGCTATTACCTTTGGAATTTACCTTTGCAACCCGGGTACATTCTGAGTGTTAACACACCATATTGTCAACCTTTGAATAGTGGTAATTAGAAGCCGTATCCCTGATTGAGTTTCATGCATGTATTGAGAGTGTGAGGTCTTATAGGTCACGTGACTTGATCCACTTAGAAAACCATAAAAACATTTAAGTTACCAGGCATCCTCGAGTTGCAACCTAGAGGAGTTTCCTAGAGTGATAACACCTTCTATGAGCTTGTCTTCTTGGTAAGTCTAGAATATTCGGTAATCCTCCAAGATTTTTCGCATATGATATTGCAATTCTCCTTAAATCATTAACTACTTCAAAACAAATAGGATAAGGGTGCTCTTGAACTTCTAACTCGAAGTTAACCCTTCCTTCAGGAATGGAGTCCTTGGGAAAACTAGTTTCTGAACTGTCACTAGTGAAATGATCTTGAGAAAATGAATTTCCTCGGCCAGCCATGTATTGGAGGCCCTCCTTCTAGCACCAAAATTCTTGATTCCAAGAAAATCCAAGGTACCAAAAGTAGGGACTCTCCCCAATAATCATTCCCAATTAGATCATTTATCGTTTGGTGTGGGGAATCCATCCAGTTAGCGGCTCGACTACCATAGAATTAAATGAAAGTTTAAATCTATTTTACTGGTTACGGATAGCGGTCCACCGTTTATGTGTGTGTTTTATTTTTTATGAATGATATGCAAGTGCCTAGATTAAATGCCAGTGACCAGAGAACAAATACCTCACAATGTGATGCATAGGTTATTACCTTCCGTCTTATCCCCTTTGTTCCTAAATCACTGAAAGCAGAGAACAATTAATCCAATACAATCTATCTAACCTATCCTTAGGGAGAAAGATTACTATTTGTATGAGTAATGTACTACATTTTATGCATAAATAATTTTACAGATAGCTAATAGAATTTAGAATACATGAATACAATAGAAAAGACAACATAGAGATAGCTCAGTGTTGTTAAAGAATTCACTACTCATTTATTGCATAAGATTCATAACATTGAAATGAAACCATTCACACATAGAAATAGTTCAGCGGTTAGAACAATCTCATAGATTTGTATAGTAAGCTAAAACTGAAATAGTTCTTTATTCAGTGATCTACACAGCATGCATTTGAAACTCACGCAGCCCCTTCTCTAGCAAAATGCCAGTCCTCTTTATTATAACAAGAAATAGTTATTCTTACAAAAAATCATTCGCATATGAGAGCTAGAAAAGTCCCTCTCCTGTTAGACTCTACCTATATTTATACATTGCAAAAATGACTTTTGGTCTCCCTGCCCTTTGGTCTTCCTCAAGTTTTGGTTACAAAAATGTTTGTCTTCTAGTATATCCACTAGTGAAAATATAAATAAAAAATATTACAATTATATTTCCAAGTGTAGATGGGATAGAACCACTCAAGTGGGCCCAGTCAACTCATTGATGAACTATTTCCATGCCATAGCATCTGAAGCAATGATTCAAAAATCTGTTGGTTCTAAGAATTTGACTGTGACCTCATGCTTGGAAATATGAGTCTTTATGTCAACCACCCTTGCTGGAATGACTCAAGGTTAATCTTCCGAAATTCAATTACTTACCGCAGCTTGAGAAATCACACATTTTATGACCTTTTTGTTTAATATTTTAATCATCTGTATACTAAGTTCATCCTCTTGCTGCCCATCATTCAGGTGCTTAAAGTGTTCTTCATGGGATGGAAATTCCTGTAGCCTTTTTGTGGATGATGTTTGGCATTTATTATGACTTTTAAGCACCTTCTTATAAAATTCCCTACATTTGTCTGATGTCTTCTCAAATGCCTCTATAAGTCTCTCAGCAGCTTTATTACTGAAATTCATGAGATCATACTCGAGCTGCAACCTTTCTGGATTCTTAACAGGTGCATTTTTCAGAGGCTCTATATTTGTCTCCAACCATGTCAGTTGTCCTTGTATGGTCTCTGCAACATCATGGTACTTGTCTTTGAATTCAGTAGCAACAATTGAGATCTCCTACATTCTAGCTTCTACTTGCTTAATTTTGAAAACCTCTTCTGTGAGCTTAACCTGTACTTGATATATTTTACCTCTAAGTAGGAGGGCATGTTCTCTCAAAGGTGTTATGTCCATCTTTCATTCATTGGATGCCTTCAATAATACTTCTAGGAACTATTTTGGGCTTCTAGTTTCATAATTTAGACTTTATAATTCCCTGTTCATTGATCAACTATGGATTTATGTGCTTCCATGTCTGCCCACTTGCTCTCTAATTTATGCTTCTCCCTATCAAGGGTAATGTTTGATAACTTCAACATTTCCCATTCCTCTCCTAGAATTTTGTAGTCATGCTAAAGCTTCTCATAGTCTGAAAGAGTGGCTTCATATTTTCTCTTTGATTCCTGTCCCACTCTTTCCTCCTTCCTTAAGATCTCCTTCATCTCTGTCATTTTACCCTTATACTGATCAAGGGTTTCTCTAAGTTTACAAATATTATGGGAATTTGCATGTGCAGTTGCAATACCCATGGAGGCCATTTTTTTCGAGTATTCCTCTACATCTTTTATGACCGTCTTCTCAGTCACAGTAGTGATCTCAGGTTGGATTCCCATATTCAAAGTCTTCTCTGTTATTCACACAATGAAATTCCTTTTGGGATCAAAAAATACATTTTATAGGCACACAACTTCATGCTTTTTGGATGGGGTAAATGGCACCAACCCCAATTAAACCATAGGGAGATGTCCTCCCATAATTATACTTCCTGAAGTGGAAGGGAGGTTCTCGGTGCTGTCCTGAGCAGGATCTTTTCCTTGATTTTCATTATCTAGCTCTTCCTGATCTTTCTTCATTTATTCTTATGTCACCTCTCCCTGGTTTTGTACTTGTTGTTGTGGATTTTGAGCTTCTTGATCTACTGATCTTTCCAAATATGCAATCTTCTCTTTGATAGCTTCTTCTTTCTTTCTCTATTCTTCTTCCTACTCTTTTTTGGCAGCTTCTTCTTTCTCTTTTCTGGTAGTTTCTTCTTCCTCCTTTTCTCATTTGGCTTCTTCACCTGAAAGTTTCGTTGCACCTTCTGCGAGTATTCGGGCAGTCTCTTCTTTTTCTTTTCTTGTAGCTTCTTCCTCTTGTCCCTTTGGTTCTGTATTGTTTTCTCTACTACCTTTAACTCCAACTATCGTGGTCTTCCTTTTAAGCTGCTTGTTCAAAGCGATCATGTTGCAAACATTCCTGTACATTTCTTCATCCTTGTTCACATAATCGGCATATTCCCTATGGGATGCAAACCTGACTTGGGAATCATTCCGGTGAAATATCTTTTCACTGAAATGGAAGATTTCTAGTTCCATAATGAACACAGGGGCACTCTTTACTTTAGCGAACTTATAACTCCCCACATAGAAAGGTAGTGGTGGAAACACAACTTTTTTTCAGATAAAACAAATGACTTCCAAATCTATCCAAGAAAAGATGTCTCACAGCCTCCTTATGAACTATGTAATATGTGGCATATTTTGGCAGTAATGAGGGTGCTTTGGTTCCCTCGTACATCCTCAGGTATGTACCTCCTCTAGAGAAGAATTAATCCCCAAACTCTTTGATAGATTCCAAATCACCTTTAGAAAGGCACTTACTCTCCTCCAGGAAAACTAGTTGGTACAGAGGCATCATGAACTCTTCATAGATTAGATGGTAGTAACTGTGGTATTTGTGGGCCCATAGTATCTGATATGCTATGTAAATATGATATTTTACTCCTTTCCACTTTTAGTTGAGTCTCTCAAATGGGTGTAAAAAAAGTATGCATTCAAGCAAAAAGGATCCCATATAGAATTCATATTTTTGTTGGTGGAAACCTTCGTGGGTTGCAATGATGGAGGTAGATAGGCTATGGAATACTATGTCATCCCAATTGAAAATTGTCCCTTTCATGGCTACATGGTAAATCAGTGGGATCCATCCAAAATTATAAGATCTACCATTGGCTTTGCCGAAAATCATACTCAGCATCAGTACTACCATTCTGTGTGGGGTACGTAGATGATCAGTTTCATATTCCCTAGATTGTTTATCCCTGAAAGTATTACCTTCAACTACCATCATTTTGTTGTAGCTATGTAATCAAACTTTAAGCCCTTTACCGAGTCAGTTGTCATGCTAATTTATGACGGTGGCAGGTTGTATGATTTTGCTATAAATCTAGGTGTGAAGGATGTAAATCCTTTATCCTCCATGTTGTTCATGATCATCCCTGTTGTAACCACTTTGGACAGAATCCATCCGATGACCTCTGCACAAGGAAACATCTCCAGTCTAGTGGATACCTTGGTGATTCCAGATCTCAGTATGCTATCGTATAAGGCTAGGTCCTCCAACCCTGCCTCTAGAACCTTCTTCTCCACAAGCATGTGGTATATTGGACCACATTTGAACTCAGGTTCAGCCCTACTGACTGAATTTGTCTCTTCATATATTATTTCCACCCTAGGTATGGGTGAGATTTCTACATTTGAATCATAGTCTACGATATTGGCCTTCTTTTTTCCCTTCTTTGTCATGATGTCTGGTACAAGATGTGAGTGGAATAACAAAAGAAATGTCTTAGTATTTACATCATTAAACAAACTCATGCATTCAGAAAAAATAGTGATTATGCCATCAAAACATTAACATGTTGGGGAAACCATGTTCTTTACCAAATTCTCCTTGCCCATTGGAACCAGAAAACCGCACCACAACTCAGCGAGACCAAAATCTGGTTAAAAAAACCTTGTAACACTTGTGGTATTCTACTATAGAATACTCTACATTCTAAAACCTAAAAAACAACCAAAACCTGAAATACCCTCTCGTCATCGGTCCCCAAAATCTCTAAAATCTCGTAGGTAGCACAGCGGTGATGTCGTAGGTTTAAACACGAGGATCAATATCCCTCGACGAGGAGATACATCATAAAATCTAAAACCTAAAAGGATTTCTTGAATCAAACAAAATTCAGCCTCCACCACTACACAGGGGCGAGAACCAAGTCAGACCCAGGTCGAAGAAAATCCTGGGCCTCTGGGGATTCATCATTAGCTTCCAAGCCCACAATAAAAATGCCTTAGAATGAAAATGGCGAAGCTCCATGGGAGCAGGTAAGGTGGCCACGGAAAGGTCAAAGCCTTTAAAGGAAAGCTGCAAAACCTAAAATGAAAGGAGGTAGCCTTTTTAAAACAAAAACAACCAACTACCAAACCCCTGCATAGCCTATCTAAAACCGAAAGGTTGTAGTTCAATTAAACCACCAATCAAAAGAAGTTAAACTAAAACATACCTAGCAGGAGAAAAGCTCGACAACAGTCATGGATGCCTGATCCAATGCACCACGTGAGCTCCATATGGCAATTTCACCAAATCACAACATACACCCAAAACAGGATAAAATTGTGATTTACAACTCTAAATTCTTACGTTCAATCAAACAATGGTAAAATCCCTTTTTCACTGGTGTATAAATAGATAACAATGGGTAAAACCCACTTAAAGCAGTAGGTAAGACTTTCAAACTGCACAGATGAGGTCAAAAGGTCATTAGCGCCAAAACATTGTGAATCGGATGATCAAACTAAGTCAATTTGAAGAGAATCCCACTAACGACGGCTCAATTGGTCACAACGCAACCGCTACTATCAGCTCACTTCCTAGAAAGACACCCTCTTTAAGTGGCGACTTCAGCAGACTGATGGCATTGGATGAGAAACCATGAAAGACTGTCGTTGTAGCAGCTTAAATATGACAATGCTTTCGATGAAGCGAGCTCGATGAGGATCGAGCAGTTGAAAAATAACACCTTCCACTGTTGTAGCAAGAAACATAAAAGTTATTTGACGCATCGGGTCGCAAAAATCATAACAAGTTCCAATACTCAAACTACAAACATGGCTGTCGTTGTGGCCCAATCTTTGGAAAGCCTTCAATGTATCGAAAAGAAATGAGCTGCTTCGCTCCTTTATGAAAAATACTTCTGCTGTAGTGGCTCGAAGACCCGAATCCATCTGCCGTTGCAGCTAAATTCTCACAAAAAATTCATTGTGGCAGCTCTAATAAAACAAGCAAAGCGCAAGAAAAAAACCATCCACTGTAGCGGCTCCAACTTGAAAGGACTTCCGCCCTAGCGGGTTAAACATGAAGATTCATTTGCTCCAGCGGATCAAGAAGATTTCTCTGCCTTATCATGAAAACCAATTTCTTGAATTTCCCCATGAAGAACAAGTCTTGAATTTTGTACTTCATAACTCAAAAATGTCTAAGTAGTAAAGAATAAAATTTTAAAGGGGGGTCCTAAAAAATGCAAATTTTTTTGGGGTAATAGTTGCAGCAGCAACAGGACATTAATGGACCTGCTTCTAGATTTTTCAGAGACCAAGTGCCATCTTCAGAATTTTCTTTGTCCTTCTTGTAATCAAGACCAGTTTTGTCAAATGGAGATCTTTCACAATCCAAGATATTATCTAGGACAACTGAACTATCCTTGAACTTGACAAAATAATCATTCTTCTCACCTTTCTTCTTGAGACCAACTACCTCCATTTCCAACTTTTGGATTGTCTCCTCCTTTTCTTCCAGCTGGATCTTCAAGATTTCTTCTATCCTTTTGGCTTCCTCTAGTTGAGTCTTCAGATCATGATTGACCTCTCTAGTTTATTCAAGCTCTCCAACAAGATATCTTGGTTCTTCCTTTTGACTGATCAATTTAGTCTTTAGTTGTTCAACTTCAGCATCCTTCTCTTTCATTTGATACCACAACTCTTTGTCCTTGTTTTTTAGCTTCACAAATAGTACTTTCATTTTCATGGTCTTATGTTGGTATTAATTCAGGGAGTCCAATATTTTCTTTTGAACTTCATGAAGTATCTCTGGTTCAAATTAACTGTGTTTAGAAACCAGTTGACTCTGAGATCAATATTCAGCAACATGAGATGTATCTCAAGTGCAACATTTGATATCCCTTCATCATCATCTAATAGAACCTTCTCAATTTCCTAACACAATCTATCATTACATTCACCAGAGTCCATACCTTTACTTGAGTCCTCTTCTTGCTTGCATTCTTCTTGATTGAGCTATTTTGGGTGCTTATCTTCTGATTCCTGATCTGTCTTTCTAATACCCACTTTCCAACTTGAACCATAGGTTTTTGGCTGAAGTGTACTCCCCTACACTTTCTTTCGCTGAAATGGGAAGTCCATCCATAAGGAAATTCAAGGTTATAGTATTTTCCTTGTTTTCTTCCTTCTGTGCAACTGATTTTCCCTTCTTGTTTGAAGGAGCAGGTGGATTGATCACAATCTCCCAGACACGAAATTTCTTCAGATAAGCTTTCATTTTTCTCCTCCAACTTAAATAATATGTCATATCAAGTATAGGAATGCCATTGCTTGATAACTCTTCTTTTGATTCCATTGTGTCTCCACGGATCTCCTTCAAGCTTTCTAGGTTTGTGAATTGTTGGACACAATGGCCACACTAAGAGGGGGGGGTGAATTAGTGTTAGAGAAATTATAAAATTTTTACCTTGTTTTAATCAATCAGAGTATATCAATCATTATGTCATCAATTGCATAATCAAATTCATCATGAGTCATAAGCACAACATCACATCAAAAGAGACACAAGAATATATGGAATTTTGATATTTATTTATTGTACATGGAAGACAACAATCTTCTTGATTACAATCAGCACCAACTGATGGAAAAAGCATCAACTCTCATAGCAGGACCCAACCTGGTTTTCTTAGCTCCAACTAAGAAGGGTTTGAGGATTCCAATCCTCAAGTGCAATAATATTCTTGCAAGAAATCATATGGCTATGTTGTACAACCAACCTCTACTCTACACATCAATCTTTGTTGGTCAATTTACTCATCACTGTTGCTCATCACTATTGCTCATCATTGTTGCTCATCTGTACTGATCATCACTACTGCTCATCTGTACTGATCATCACTGTTGCTCATCATTGCTGCTCATCTCTACTACTCATCACTATATACTGATAAGTCATTTCACTGTCATACAATGCTCTTGTATATCATTGTACACCTCATCATACACAATTACTGAACAAGTAATTATGCTCTACTTTCACTGAACATAAGACATGCATCATCATCATAGGTATGCATCATCGTCATAGGGTATACATCATCATCATCTCAGTGTGCACCATTTATACATCATCATCATCATATACACCATAGGTCATAGGAGAGCATCATCACACTATGGTATGCATCTACATCATATTGTACATGAGTGCATCAACATCATAGAGTGTACATCATTATCACATGCATTATCATCATAAAGAGTATCATATCATAGCGTAAATGTATACAACATCATCATAATATCCTCCATAATGACTCCAAATATATATACCAATATAGAGGCTCACATACTAATATCAAATATGAACTCTATCCATGAGAGACATGTGCCATCACAAGAGAAACCCAGAAGAATGAACCATACCTTTCTGAAGATCACAAGATAAAGAAACAATAGACAAACCAAAATAAACTCTATATCATGTCATCACATATCCCTCGTAACAATCTTTCCAATGAGCCAAGAACTTTGTAATTTTGATTCCGTATGAGAAATTTATGTTAATTTTAGTGCAGATGCCCAAAACTTTCTCTGTAAAAATGAACTGCTCCTCTACTGCTGCAAAAAAACATCAGACCAATCTCCGCGAATTGACTTCTCTACTTGCATCATTGATTATTTTTGGATGTGTTTATATACACATTTAAGTGGACATGTTTCATGCTGGCCGACTTGTCTTCAAAGGTAAGAGTGGTAAGAATTTTAAATTTTTAATTAAAAATAGTAATTTGAATTTTTAATTTGACTTTTAATTGTCACACATACTTCTTACCACTTCAATGGTCAAAACTTACCAAAGAATTGCATGTATTTTATTTTCCATATAATAGGGTATCCACCACATAATCCATATGTATGACCAACGACTTCAAACTTCTTACTGCTTCAATGGTCAAACCTTACCAAAGAATTACATGTATTTTATTTTCCATATAATAGGGTGTCCACCACATAAGTCACATGGATGACCAAGGATTTCAAACTTCTTACCACTTCAATGGTCAACCTTATGTATTTTTATTATTTTTCTTACGACCTCAATGGTCAACCTTATGTATTTTTATTATTTTTATTTTAAAGCATCCTTAAAAGTCAACCACATCATTTAAAATTCATGGGAGTGTGTCATCCACATCTTCATAGGGTTGCATCAAGACACTAGGGATTTTGATGGCATTAAATGTGAAAGGTGCCATCATGGTCTTCAATCTTGTCACTAAACAAACAATCATTAGCCATTATGTGTGTGGGTGCCTTAAGCATATTAGTTGTGATCAATGGGATTCAAGGTCTTCACAAGGTTCCATGACTTCATAAAGTCACCAAAGACCACACCATCATGCCATCTAACCATGTCAAGTGAAATTAGTGGGCTCCATGACCTTTTCAACGGTATTGGGGTCTTCATTAGGGGTTCCATGGGATTCTTCATCATACCAAGGGATCCATAGCCTATCAAGGACCATACAAAGTCATCATCATCATCATATAAGATCTCCATGACCCGAATAAGGGTTGAAAGGTCATCAAACCACTAATTGTGGGTCAAAATACTTCATCAGGATTTCTTCAACAAGCAAGAGGGTTCATAGTCTTCTTCAACCACCTCAACCACACTAGGAGACCCTCAAGGGTCAAGATCCATCATGACATCATCTCTGGGGTAGTTGGGTCTTCTCATGGGGTACTATGATACATTCATAGCATGAATTACCACAAAATTGGTCATTAATGCTTCTCCAATCCATCTAGGGTTTCTCCATTGTCCATCAAGACTTCAAGACCATATCCAAGGTCTTCAGCACCATCAACATGGTCTTCAACATCTTCAATAAGGCGGTGTCTCCAAGATCCATCCTTTTGGGTACAAGGACCTTGTCAACTAGGTACAAGGTGCTTTAAGGAATGAACCCACTCTGTAAGGGGTCCAAGGCTCAAACTCACTTTGTAAGGAACTACAAGTGGGACTTGGTGGCATCAATGAAATCCTATGGGGCCAATGCAAGTACATGTTGGCATTAATGAAAATTTCATCAACAAAAAATTGTTACAACAAGGATCTAAGTACAAGTTTTGGGGAAGCCACGCTTAACTGCTAGATTGAAGAGCTTGTGGATACAAGGGATGATGACAAAATCCCTAACTTTTAGGATTTCTACTTGATAGCCTTCGATGTCCTTAGATTTCCCATTTCCAAGGTGCTTAATGCCAAAATATATCTTCTAAAAGAAAAAACCTCCATTAAAAGGGGTTGAATGTTAACCACAACATCATATGACTTCTTAAAATAGGAATTCCAATCCTTCAATACAATCATATTATTCTCTTTAGTTTTGCGACTTAGAATTTGTCTCTTGAATTTATTAGGATCCGTCTTTGAGAGGTTTAAAATCTTCTCATTATTTATATGAGATTTTCTTTTCTTTTACTAAGGGATTTATACCTATTTATTGTGTCAACTTTTAGGGACTCATCAACAGCTTCTTTGATTTCTCTTCTTGCAATTTTACACTCTGTCTGGGCCAAGAGTCGGTCCTTCTATTTCTCTTTTTACAAAACACTTCAATAGAGAGTTTTTTAATGTAAGAGGAGAGGGTTGTAGATAAATTATGATAAAGTTCTTTTATAATTCCCTTACCAGAGAGAGGAAACAAATTATTGTTTAAATCATTTTCAAAAATTTTATCTTTGATTATTTTGAAGACTAAGTACTTTTGACTATGAGAATTTGTTTCTGTGGGACTACTATGTGTAACAGAGTGGATAATTACAATTAAAGGCCTATTATGTGAGTCAAAATCATGGTCATTTAAAATGTAAAATATATTATTTGGTTGTTTAAAGGGATATAAAATTGACATAATCAACCACACTAATTCTAATCCCATGAATACAAGTAATTCGTGGAGAATTAGGTTATTTCATAAAATCGTTGCAAAAATAAATCTTGAGCGCTATACTGCTTAATTAGCTCAAAACCAAACATTTTTTACCCTAAATCTTTAGAACTTATTTTGTAGCTACTAGCCAAAGCAAGGTATCAATCTAACCATACAGGATTAGGGTTGGGACCATTTCTTAAGAGAATAGCTTGGTTACTAACTATTTGAGCATTAAAGTCACCCATTAAGAGGATATTTCCTTCATTTCTTAAACTATAAATATCATGCTCAAGGCCATTATAAGGACACATTTCATCTAAATTGTTCTTTTTATAAAAGATAGATTTGATAGGTGGAAAATAACAAATTGCTATAAATATTTTTTTAGCATTAATATTTGTAATCCCATATGTACTAGTTGAATGTATCTTTCTTATAATCCCTAACATGAGGGGAGATGTTCTTCCTAATGTAACAAGCTATGTGTCCATGGCTTGGACAACAAACTCACATGTTCCATATCAAAGATAAGAGAAATCATTCTATTGTAAGAACCTTATATGGTTCATGCTTCAAGGTTTCAATTAACAATATAATATCAATTGTTTGAAATCTAACTTAATTTGGGAGCTCTATTTTATTAAAAAAAAAATAAAGTAAGCCTAATTTGTTATTTTATTTCTTTATTTTCAAACATAATGGAAATAATTGGTACAAGTATATTATGATTTCATAAGTAATTAAGGTATTTAAGGTATTGAATGTAATTAAATTTTGAGGTATAATTTTTTTAATTCTTTCTTATGAAATGATAAGATAAAATAAAAATTAGTCTCTTTAGATAGTTATTACATCAATTTAAAATGATGAATTAAAATATAAAAAAGTTACACCTCAATAAATTTGAATAAGAATAGATTTTAGTTTAAAATGAATCTATAAGTGTAATAAAAATCATTTTTTTTGTTGAATTTGCGAACCTATTGATCTACATGCAAATGAGAGCAATTGTGAAGAAGATTATGCAGTGGAATCTCAAGAACAATGTACATTGAAGAAGACAAATTTGAGACAAATCTGATAAGAATTTATGAGTAAATTACAACATTAATTTTTATAATTCAGTAGTAATACAACATTGTTACAATAAGGAGAATTCAAATCATGTGGATAAGATTTGAATATACCAACTCAATCTGACTAAATAACTAACTAGGAGTGTCTAAATCACTGCATGGGAGCCACTAGTATAACTCTTGATGTCTAAATCAGTCTGATAATCAGTTAAACTAGTTAAACCAATTAAATTGATGAGGTAGGTGGAAAAATGCATCGCTTCCCCATGCAACCATGAAAAACTGGTGCTAGACTGACTGAGAGTGATCTAACCGAATGTAACTAGAGGTTGAATCAACATAATTGCTTACCTACCACAACAAACTAATGGAGGCTGCTGGTGGCACTCAGAGTGGTATTCTATAATGTAGGGATTGGTCTTAAGAGAACTCATGCATGAACATGCAATAAGTGGAATTTAACCTCTATATGTGTTCTCCACACTCTAGTATAGTACTAATGTCCAACCTAAGCTAGGAAAGATGATCAAATAGACTATATATGGACAAGGGAGGATTATATAATCCTAACACCCCCTTAATCCTAGCTTGGACAGATTGGGCCCTAGCAACTAGGACAAAAGTCACCCATACAATCTAAAAGAAATAAAATATTCTTAATAAACTAAGGGAAATGGGGAAAACCTCATGGGAAACCCCCCCCCCCCCTCAAAATAAGCAAGAGTCAGGAAAACAAGCTATACTTAAGAGAAGATTTTCCTCTTTGGGTAAAAACTTGTAAAAATATTGTTGTAATTTGCATATCTATGGAGTAGCCATGCAGAATCATGGTTCTTCTGTGCATAAACATCCTATGACTGTGCATGTGAACCTTTCTATCTTCTAATCAGCTGAATGTTTCTTTCGTTTCTTCTTTCAAGAAGAGGAATGGAATGACCCATTTTGTTCATCAGTGGGCCAAATTTTGGATCAATCTTCAACATCAAGTAGCATTTCTCTAGAAGTTTGTTGCACCACTCTATAGGTAATGAAGTTGTGTGAGAGTGCAACACTTTCGTTTTAATACCGGGACCTCATTTTTCTTCTATCATCTGGATTCCTAGCACCATTCCCAGTTGCTTGAATGAGATTTTGGGCCCACTTAGGCTTCTGATTCTGAATAGGAGTTGGATCTAAATCTAGATCATCTTGAGGTATAATATCGATCTCAATATCATGTTGATATTGTTCCTCGTCTTCTGAAACTAAAATTTTAGACAACATATCATTATTTGCAAATGGATATGAAATAAAGTTTTTAGCTTCCCTTTCGAATGGCTGTTGAGATTGTGTTGGAGCTGATTATGGTAGAAAGTGAGAGTTCATATGCCTTGGAGGAATGTTTTGCAACACCCTTCTCTATAACATTCCCAGTTGAGATATATGATATCTCCACTGAGTCAGGACCAAACACAACTTGCCTTGGCGAGCCAGTATGTGTCATCTGATAAACATATAAAAAATTTGTTGCAAGAGAGGGCACATAGAGTACATTATTGAACTCAACATGATGGATTTTAATAGAACCTTCTACCTGCCGCTGGGATCTGTGAATTATCCCCCATATCAATGCTAGGTCCTCCTGAGAGATACAGAGCAGTGAAGTATTCTTTGGAGGCAACCATGTGGTTGGATGCTCCAGAATCTATCAAGTAAGCCTTTGATTGAGTGAAGCCTGCTTTCAAAGCATGTCACCTCTCATATTCTTTAGTATGCTCTCCAGCTTCAAACATTTATACACCTTGTAGAAGGGAAATTTTTTCTGTTCAAGGAGTGTTATCAATTGGTCGATGGTCTTCTTCATGCATTGGCTCTCTTAATGAAATCCTCTCATACATTATGGACGTGCAGTCTTCTCAAATTTTTTCTTTTTCTTAGAACTTGAGGCTCCATCGAAATATCTCTGATTCTCCTTTGGATTCGAATCAGTGGCTTTGGGAAACTTCCCTTTGGGATTCCCTCTTACTTGTGTATTGTTTGATTTTTTCATCAAGAGTGCTTGGTTCTTGGAGGTTTGGATCACTCCCATTTGAACCAATTTATCTTTCTCTTGTATTAAGGACTCAACAAAAGAATCTAGAGAAGGAATCTTCCAATTTGAGATGGAATCTCTTTCAGAATGGAATGTAGAGACAAAGATTGAGTACTCAGAGCCAAGCTTGCTCAGTACATACAACACAAGTTACTCACCTTTCCTCTCTAATCCACATTATTTGCATTGTAGTACTAGTGACTTGTGTTTTGTGAAGAATTGTTGACTAGATTCAAAATTGCTGGGTTGTAAAGCAATGAGATCATCCTCCAATATGTTCTCTCGAGCTCATATTGTTTGTAAAACAAAGATTCAATCTTCTCCAAGCTTCCTTCGGATTCATTATTCCCTCAGGGTTGAACAAAAGATCCTGGGAGATATGAGTGCACATGAAGCTGAAGGCCTCATCAAGCCGATTCAAATTTTTTTCTTCTCAACATGTTTTTGGGGATCAGTTTCTCTTCCCATAGTCATCCTATATAGGCCAAGCTTGTGCAAGGAGACCTGAATATCTACCCTTCAATCAGAGTAGTTGAAGGGTGTAATGATTTGGGGTACGATAGCTGAGGGATCCATCTATCTGTATGCTGAAACAATCAATTCCTCAATAATGTATGTAGATACCTACAAAAACACTGTAAAAACCAAATTCAATTTGCAATCATGTTAGTTTCAAGCCTTTCCACCTTGACATGTACACTTTCTCAGAGTCCGTCACACCTAGATAGACTTCTCTGAACATAATTAAGAGGGAGCAAGGCTATCATTCCAGGATTTATGTGGAAACTCAATTTCTTCTGGTGTATAATGGATTTCGAACAAGACTTGATGCTAGCCTGAATAAGGCTCTGATACCATGTTGAATTTGTGAACCTACTGATCTACAGGAAAATGAGAGCAATTGTGAAGTGGTATCTCAAGAACAATGTACACTGAATAAGACAAATTTGTGACAAATATGATAAGAATTGATTAGTAAATTACAACATTAATCTTTATTAATTCATCAGTAATTCAACACTGTTACAATAAGGAGAATTTGAATCATGTGGATAAGATTTGAATCTACCAAATCAGCATGACTGAATAACTAACTATGAGTGTCTAGATCATTGCATGGGATCCATTAGTCTAATTCATGATGTCTAAATCATTATGACAATCAGTTAAACTAGTTATGTGGAAACTCAATTTCTTCTGGTGTATAATGGATTTCGAACAACACTTGATGCTAGCCTGAATAAGGTTCTAATACCATGTTGAATTTGTGAACCTACTAATCTACAGGAAAATGAGAGCAATTGTGAAGTGGTATCTCAAGAACAATGTACACTGAATAAGACAAATTTGTGACAAATATGATAAGAATTGATTAGTAAATTACAACATTAATCTTTATTAATTCATCAGTAATTCAACACTGTTACAATAAGGAGAATTTGAATCATGTGGATAAGATTTGAATCTACCAAATCAACATGACTGAATAACTAACTATGAGTGTCTAGATCATTGCATGGGATCCATTAGTCTAATTCATGATGTCTAAATCATTATGACAATCAGTTAAACTAGTTAATCCAATTAAACTGATGAGGTAGGTAGAAAAAGGTTCTACTTCTCCATGTAGCCATGCAAAACAGACACTAGAGTGACTGAGAGTGATCTAACTGAATGTAACTGGAGGTTGACTCAGCATAATTTCTTACCTACCACAACCAACCAACTCATGGAGACTACTAGTGGCACTCAGAGTGGTCTCCTACAATTTAGGGATTGGTCTCAGAGGTACATAAACTCATGCAGTAAGTGACAGTTATCCTCTATATGTGTTCCACACACTCTAGTACTAATCTAGGCAAGACGATCAAATAGACTATATATGGACAAGAAATGACTATATAATCCTAACAATTTTAACTTACATATGTTTATTAATCATAGTTTGACAAACAACATTTAGTCTATAAAATATCATTTTAAAATTATGTTATCATAAAACAACTTAATGCTTGGACTAAATAACTAAAATTGATCACCATTATCTTTTCCAAAATAGATTTTAATTTAAAATTACAATGCACATTTAATTAAATAATACATAAAATAAAGTTAACAAAATCCATTTGGTATTTTTGTTTATGATAATTAGTATAGTACTTTATAAATAATATATTATTTTAAAGTTATGAACTTAAGTCATAAGTGAAACACAATTTCTTTGTTCATAGCACTATCATAAAAGCCATTCACCCTTTTTTATCTAATTTTAATCCAAAACAAAAAGTAAAACAAAAAGCAACCAAATCATGTAGAGTAATCAACCATATATATGCTATTATAATATACTTCATATATAAACTTTACAAAATTCATTAGATTACAATAAATTTATTAATACATTCGATCTATTGAAAACTATAAATGTACCATTGCATTAACCTATGATTGACTTACTCACTGCTCAATAACAATATCATAACCAAATCAAATCACAAGACACAAAGCATCCATAAAAAAAGACTAGCAAAAAAATCTCAAAAATATGACTTCAGAAATAATTAAAAAAGCCGTGTTTTCAAAAATATGCAAAAATATGATCTAGTTATTCATAATTGACATATATACTTTACAAAATTAATGAGATCACCAAATATCTCTTAATACATTCAATCAATCTCAAAACTGTTTAAGCTAACCTTTGAGGAATATTAAAAAAACTATTCACTATCAGTATCATAACCAGATCGAAAGAGTTTAGTTAACATAGCACAGAAAAACTAGAAACTTACTACAAAGCCTTCATAAATATGGGCAGGAAAAAGTCTCAAAAATATGATTTCAGAATTACTAAAGGGAAAAAACTATGATTTCAGAAATATGATCTTTGTTCATAACCTTAATGAATTTGGAAAAGGCCTCCAACCACCACTAATAACTTTTCATTAGACCTTTGTTAAATTTGTGAACCATTGATCTACAGGCAATTCAGAGCAATTGAGAAGTAGAATTATGCAGTGGAATATCAAGAACAATGTACACTAAACAAGACAAATCTGAGACAAATATGATAAGAATTGATCCGTTAATTACAACATTAATCTGTATTCATTCTAGGAGTAAAACAATGGTGTTACAATAAGACGAATTCGAATCATGTGGATAATATTCAAATCTACCAACTAAACCTGACTAACTAGCTAACTCAGTGTGTCTAAATCACTGCATGGGAGCCACTAGTCTAACTCCTGATGTCTAAATCAGTTCTCAATCACTTAAGTGATGAGATAGGTTGAAAAAGGTGCCACTCCCCATGCATGCATGCAAAACTGGTGCTAGGCTAACTGAGAGTGATCTAACTAATTGTAACTGGAGGTTGACTCAGCATAACTTCCCACCTACCACAACCAACTAATGGGGGTTGTTGGTGGCACTCAGAGTGACTCCTAGAATGTAGGGATTGGCACCAATGGCACCAATTGCATCGATGGAACCAGTGGCACCAAACTCATCCAAATGACTCATAAGTTAGGAAAGATGATCAATTAGACTATATATGAAGAAGGGAGGATTATTTAATCCTAACACTTCCCCTTAATCCTAACTTGACAACTTTGGGCCCTGGCAACTAAGACAAAAGTCACCCATACAATCTATTGAAAAATAAAAGCTGCTTAATAAAATAAGGAAAATGGGGAAAACCTCATGGGAAACCCTCCCCTCAAAATAAGAAGTGAATCAACAAAACAAGCTATACTTAAGAGGAAATTTCTCTTTGGGTAAAAACTTGTAAAATTTTGCTGCAATTTGCAGCTCTGTGGAGAAGCCATGCAGAATCATGGTTCTTCTATGCATCAACATCCTGGGACTGTGCATGTGAACCTTTCCATCTTCTTTCGATCTGTTGAATGTTTTTGTTGTCTCTTCTTTCTAGAGGAGGAATGTAATGATCCATTTTGTTCTTCAGTGGGAAAAATTGTGGATCATTCGCTATCATCAAGTAGCATCTTTATGGAAGTTTGTTGCACCACTCTATAGGTAGAAAAAATATGTGAGAGAGTGTAACATATTCATTCTGATACTGGGACCTCATTTTTCTTCTATCATCTGGATGCATAGCATCATTCCCAACTTCTTCAATGAGCTTTTCATCCCTTTTAGGCTGCTGATTTGGAATAGGAGTTGTATATAGATCTGGATCATCTTGAGGTACAATCTCAATATCAAGATAATGTTGATCTTGTTCCTCATCTTCTAAAACTGAAATCTTAGACAACATTTCATTATCTGCAAATGGAGATGAAAGAGAGTTTATACCTCCCATTTCGAATGGTTGTTGAGATTATGGTGGAGCTGAGTATGACAGAAAGTGTGAGAATTCATATGTCTTAGAGGCATGGTTTGCAACACGCTTCGCTATAATTTTTCCAGTTGAGATATCTGAGATCTCAACTGACACAAGACAAAATAGAACTTGCTTTGGCGAGTTGGTATGTGTCATCCGATAAACAAATAACAAATTTATTGCAAGAGATGGCACATAGAGTACATTCTTGAACTCGCCATCATGGATTTTAATAGAACCTCTACCTCCTATTGGGATCTATGAATTATCCCCCATATGAATGCTAGGTCCTCTTGAGAGGTCCAAAATAGTGAAGAAATCTTTGGAGGCAACCATGTGGTTGGATGCTCCAAAATCTATCAAGTAAGCCTTCGACTGAGTGAAGTCTACTTTCAAAGCATGGCACCTCTCATATTCTTCAATCTGCTCTCCAACTTCAGTCATCTCTGCACTTTGTGGAAAGGCAATATTGAGTCTCTTCAAAGAGTGTTGTCAAATGGTCGATGATCTTCTTCATTCATTGGCTCTCTGGATGAAAGTCTTTCATACAGTATGAACACTTAGTCTTCTCAAATTTCTTCTTTTTTTTGGAACTTGAGACTCCATCGGAAGATCTATGTTTCTCCTTTTTTCTTCTAAAATTTCTTTGAGATTGCATTTCTTCTACTATAGATTATTCTATGTGACAGCATATTCACTTATTCTATAATTTTACCAATAAAAAAATTCAAATCAAATTTAAGTAAAGGAAAAAATAATTTAAATAAATTCTTAAAATATATTTAAAAATACAACAAAATAAAGATAATATGAAAATTCTGAAGTCTGTTTTATCAACACTACATACTTTTCACAATTTGTATATACTTTATGTAATTTTGTTTCTCAGTAAATAATTTTTTTATTAAAAAAAAAAATGTATAAATAAAATAAAATCATATCATTAAATAATGAAATAGAAAACATATTAAAAATTTTTAAACTTAATTAAAGTTGATTTTCTAATCAACTTATGCAACCAAACCGAAACAAAATAATGTGATTTCATAACTTTCATGACAAAAATAATTCATACCCTTTCTACCTATTTTAATCCCAAAACACAAAGAAAAAAGAACCAAACCTGCACAGTTTAATGTGATTTCAGAAACATCCAAAATTGTGATCTCTTTGTTCATAACTTTTATGACAAAAACCATTCATACCCTTTTTACTTATTTTAATCCCAAAACATAAAGAAAAAGGAACCAAACCTAAACAATTTAATGTGATTTCATAAACATCCAAAAATATGATCTTTTTGTTCGTAAAGTTCATGGCAAAAACCATTCATACCCTTTCTACCTATTTTAATCCCAAAACACCCCCCCCCCCCCAAAAAAAACCAAACCTAAACAATTTAATGTGATTTCAGAAACATCCAAAAATATGATCCATTTGTTCACAACTTTCATGACAAAAACCGTTCATACACTTTCTACCTATTTTAATCCACGAAGAAAAAAAAAGAAAAAAAAAATCGTACCCTTTCTACCTATTTTAATCCCAAAACACACAGAAAAACGATAAGCAACCCAATGATGCAGTGTTAATTTCCTCTCTCTATAATTTTCCAGTCGTCACCCAATGATGCAGTGTTAATTTCCTCTTTCTCTATAATTTCCGAGTCGTTATCCGCATCAGTCGCCTCGGACTGCGAAATCCTTTGCTCGATGTTTTAGGAAGCAAAATCCTCCTTTTGCTGGGTAATTTCTCCTTTCTCTTTTTCGATTTTTACAGTGGAATTCACTTCCTGCAGCTGAAGAAAAAGTTCATAAAAATACTATATTTGTAGATTAAAAAATATATATTATTTTGAAATCAAACCCTATATAATAGAAATTACAGAATGGAATGGATGGAAAAAAGAATAGATATGAACAAACATAATTTCAAGCTCACCGGACTTTGGATGGCTGCCTGAGCGAGGTCCTTCTGGGGAGACTGAACCACTAGACTTTGGACGGATCTTGGACGGAGGTGTATCATCCGCAACGGCGGCGCAGGACGGATTTGCTTGCAGTGCACGCATGGCGGAAATCACGGATAACGGCGGCATAATAAAGCAGATAATGCAGAAATTTAGCTCAAAAACAGCATTAACAGCCATCCATTCCCTCCTGAAACCTCTAAAGAAAAAGACAAAGAAAATAGCGCAGAGATATAGAAGAAGTTCCAGACAAAAGAATATTGCATTGCTAAAAATTGCAGAAGCATGTTTAACCTTCCGCTCATTGAACGAGCTTTGGATGGGATGAATCTTGGAGTTGGGCTCAAAAGGAATTTTCGGTGTACAACACCTAAATGTAAAAAGCGTAACCCATATGACCACAATTAAGTTAAGATGCAGAAAATTCATCATATATGATCCCGAGATCACTGTGATAATCGCGAAGACTGACGATATAATACTGAAGATACTGCAGATTATGGGAAATTTCATACCAACCATCAAATCCCATCCATTTTCGACAGCCTCCATCGCTAAGATAGAGGATACTAGCTTAGATCCAGCTCATGCGTCAAGAGGGATCAAATATTTCGAGGTGCAAACCCAAACCCTTTGGGTTTGCACCTCGAAATATTTGATCCCTCTGGGGCATGATAGAGCCGGGTAAAGCAGGATCTAAGCTAGTTTACTTACAAATATATATATATATACATATATATATATATATATACACCTAAGATTATTAATTATTAAGTCGACTTGTATATATATATAGATATATACGTCGACTTTTTTATGTTTTTCACGGAATGACACTTCTACCTCATACTGGGCTGTAGAATGCGCCTCTCGGCGCAAAAATACTAAAGCCAAAAATTGGCGCAAAATGCCATATTGTCTCAGCAAATAGAATACTATGGATATCCATATCTCAGCACAAAACCCAGCAGAGCAGAGCAGTCAAAAGACAAATAGAAGTAAACAGGAAAGATCGAAGATAGTATTTTCCTGTTCAACAAAGATTTGAAAAGGATCCGTCTAGAGAACGCCTTGCTCACACAATACCCATTAGCATGAGACTGGACTCCAAGGGTAATATAGGATCTTGAGATGGGACTCAAGGTTTTATTTATTTATTTAGAGTTTAGGTATTCAAATAATCATAAATTTTAACTAAGAGTTTAAAATTCCACAATTTGGGTAGGAATATCCCATTGATGTAGTAAAATAATAATAAATTTTAAGTACTAATTAGTTTAAAATTCGACAATTTGATTAGGAATCAATTTGATGAGAATTTTCAAAATTCACGTTATAGCGGTTAAGTTCCAAATTTTTTTTGAGTGTTTATGGGTTTTTGAGAGTTGTTTATGCTATCAGAAGGTGAGTCAAATCCTCAGGTGGCTATGTTGAGGCCCTCACTGAATATATCCACCCGGGTCGGTAATCAGAGTCGACAGTTTACCAAGATGTTTTATAGAGTAATAATAATAATAAATTTTTAACTACCAACATACAATTAGTTTTACTAAATTATTATTTAAAATTTTTATCTGGTTCATTAGCATCACCGTGTGTGGGGCATGTGGGGCACCTAGGGGTATAGTGGTAGCGGGATTCTGCCCTGTCTGAGAAAAAGATGGTTAGCAAAGGGATTAAGTTGAATTTTGGTGAGATATTTGATTATTATACTATTTTAGAGTGTATGTGATATATTTTGAAAAAAAATAAATTTATTTTTATTTTATTTTAGGTTTATATGTGAAGTGAGTCCATTAATTTCAATTTTTGAGTTTTTAAGTTTTTATAATTTTTTGAAATGTGTTAAGATGTTGAATCTAACATTAGCACAATGACTAGGCTTAAGGAAGATGTGTGCAATATACACTCATGGCATGCTTATTAAGTTTGAGGACAAAAACTAGAATCACACATGACCATAAACTCTTTATCATAAACAAAAATTAATAGTAATATTTAGCCTCTAAATAGATCCTTCAGGGATCAAGAACCATAGACTTGCTCAATCAATTGGATTTTTATTGAATCATTCAACTAAAAGTCAAGATATGAGGAGAGTGCGCAATGTTTGGAAAAATTAGGATTTTTTTTTCCAACCCTCTTTATTGTGGGCTCTCATTGGATCATGTGTCAAATGTCACCTTTAGGGATTGGGTTTGGCTAGGGCTCCCTCGAGCATCGTAATGAGTTTTGAAGAGGGGTCGACAACCCCTCCTGACCCCCCCACTAGAAATAAATATGCTCTAACCTACAAGTAGAGAATTACATGAATGTAGAGTCATTCTGATGTCTTATCAGAGAGCAGATTGGGAATTTCCTATAGTTCTTAGGAAGAACACATAATAGAATCCTTAATACTATTCGGAGAGATGATAATACTTCTAAAGACAATTAAATTATCTTATTTACATTCATGTGTCAAGAGGATATTTAGACATAGATGAGCATGAGACTCCTCGTTGGAGGACCTAGGTTATGATTCTTACATCCAGATGGTGAGAGAGAGAAGCTAGACTCACTAGCTCCTGAAGAACTAATGAACCTGGTTGATGTATACCCTGTTAAGAGGAGACCTACATAATCATAAAAAAAACTAAGAACAATATTCAATAATCTTGTTATGATTCTTGGGATTAGAGGTGTGGCAGTCACTAGATAAAAATTTCCTCAGTTAAGGAAAATATGCAGTATAAGATCCTGAAGAGTTTCAAGATGATGGATTGAAAGTACATGGCCACCTATATGAAGATAAATCTGAAGTTGAATTCAGATTTGGAAGATTTCAAAGTTAGTTGAAATGTATCTGGCTAGTCATAGGTCCTAGGACTGATCATATGATTTATAGTCACTACATAGACATGTACAAACAAAGCATGTGTTGTGGTACTTACTTGGTACAAGTGTATGTGGACTGAGATATGTCTCAAAATAGTGAAATAAATTTTCAAGGATATATGGGTTTTGATTAATGCAATAATCAAGGAAAGATTGTTGGACGTAGGAAAATATAGCAGAATTTTGTTGGAAAAATGAGGATTTTGGTTGCAAGATGATCAAAGACCACGACGGAAGAGGTTGTGACAAAAGAGAAGAAGATCAAGTCGAAAGCAGGAGCTTGACATAGTTTTGGATAAGAGATAGTTAGATTAATAGTCTATTTTGGGAATAAAGTTGATCCAGATTTATGCAGGAACACAACATAATAAACAAATAACCATAGAAACAAATATGCAGTGGAAATAACACTTCATTTCATTAATCAAAGAACTGAAACTTGTTTACATACATAATGGAAATAAACTAGCTAGAGTGCTGGTAGTTTATCTCTGAGAAGAGATGTGGCGGCTACATGCCTCTAAAGTCTGTGTTACAATGAGGCTCGAAGGCCTATATATTATTGAGAAACAATGGAAACCCTACACATCCAAAAACCTAACCCTAAAAGGTGAAACGCCAGAATGTGGGCCCCATTGGGTAACTTAGTACATCAATTTCTCGAGGTCGTAACTTTGGCATACTACCTCCGTTTGACGCGCACGATACATCGTTAGAAATATCTCTTCAAGGACTACATCCATAAATGAAAAATATTGAGTCAAAAATGGACTCATATTATCCTAACCATTCGATGCCGAAAAAACGTCATTTAGGGCCTCAAAACGGCTCCAGAAGTTTAGGACCCGAAAATTGCCAAAAATAGTAAATTGTGCTACAGTTAAAGAAACTGGAAAACTGAAAGAAAAAATGGTGGGGGTCCAAGTGGAATAGGTGGGTGTCCAACAATATCCTCCTGATTCATTGCTCCCCCGTTAGGAAGCAATGGTCCCCATTGCATTGAGTTCCTCCATGAGATGAGGAAACTTCTGCTAAACTTGGTCTCTGGTGAGCCACTTTCCCTGATGAAGGAGTTGGCCTGCTTTGACAAATCGATATAGCTGGATCTTTTGCTGGAGGGTGTTCTTGATCTGTGTGTCTATAATCCGATCAATTCTGGATTGTTCCATGTAGTCGGGGTTTAACTATGTTTGTGTGAGTTGTTCTTCCACGTCTGATCTGTCCAGTAGAGGTGGAAAGTAGGGCTAAAGGCGGTCCACATTGAAAATTGGGTGTAGACCAAAGAATGGTGGAATATTGAGCTTGAAGGAATTGTCCCCGAGAGCTTTGGTGATGGTGTATGGACCATATCGGAGTGAGTGAAGCTTGCGGTGGGGTCCAGCGAGGCGCTTCTTCTGCAAATGTAGCCACACTTTATCGCGCACCTGGAAGTTGTGTTGCACTCGATGCTGATCATGTCGTTGCTTGTAATTAGCATTGGATCTGTCCAATATGTCATGAACCTATTGGAAAATGTGTTGAATGTGCTCAATGAAGTTGTTCGCCTTAGAAACATTAGACTGGACATGAGCTGAATCAACCTGAGTAGCTGCAAATGGCATCGCTACATCAATGGGACATAGTGGCTAGAATCCCAAGCCCACCTGAAAGGGGCTGTAGTCTGTGGAGTTGTGGAGGGCCCGGTTATAGCTATGTTATACATAGGGGAGGTTCTCATCTTTGAGTTGTACATGCACAAAATGTGTACGATCATCCGGTTGACGACCTCTGTCTGGCCATCAGTATGGGGATGGAAGGGTGTGGAATTTGTGAGCTTGGTGTCTAGCATTGACCATAGGCTAGACCAGAATGTACTAAGGAACCTGCCGTCCCGATCTGAGATTATAGACTGTGGAATCCCAAAGTGTACCCACACTCGTTCAAAGAAGAGTTTAGCAGTGGATCCTGCTATGATATTCTTCTTGTAGGCTGCCATTATGGCCATCTTTGAGAATCTTTCGATGACCACGAACACACAGTCATTGTCGTGCTTAGTAGAAAGAAGGCCCAACATGTAATCCATGGAGATGGATTCCCAAGGTTTACTAGGGGTAGGCAACGGATTATAGAGGCCTTGCTTTTTGATGGACGGTTTGGAAATGGAACAGGCAGTGCAGGATCAGATGTACTTCCTGATGTCCTGTCAGAGGTTCAGCCAATATAAATACTTCTGCAGTACTGCCACTGTTTTCTCGGCCCCGAAATTCCCACCGATGCGACTGTAGTGCCCTTCCCAAATCATCTTGGCATGCTCACTTGAAGGAACACAAAGGTGTCCCATGTGACATAGTAGTGCTTCCTGGAGATGAAAATTTGGAACTTGGTTTCCCTCCAAGAGTGTCCTGTATGTGTGGCTGAATTCTGGATCGCTCTTGTAGAGAAGCGAACAATCAGAGGTCTCATGCCAATAAGAGTTGAGCATGGTGGTTATCGCCATGATCGGTTGTTGGCTGAGGCAGTCTGCAACATTATTGGTGCTTCCCTTCTTATACTTGATATTCAAATGAAACTGTTGTAGATATGTGGACCACTTTTGATGGCGATCATTCTATAACTTTGCTTGTGTCTGTATGAACTGCAGGGGTCGATGGTCTGTGTGGATGATCATTTCCTTCCCCAAAATGTAATGCTTCCATTGTCGGAAAACCTGTATAATGGAATACATCTCTTTGTCCTAAGTGGGATATTTACGGTTTGTGTCGGATAGTGTCTCACTGTGATATGCCATTGGATTCCCTTATCGAGTAAGGACTGCCCTAATAGCATAGTCAGAGGTGTTTGTCTCAATCTCAAACGGTTGTTGCAAGTCTGGTAATGTGAGCACTGGGGCACAGTAGAGGCGATGTTTCAATTCTGCAAATGCCTTCTATTGAGTTTCTGACCAGAATAATTTTTCTTTTGCTCTTCCCTTGGTGACTTGAGAGAATCCCAACACGAACCTACGGTAGAAATTAGTGAGACCCAGAAAGTTGTGAAGATCTGTTAGAGTAGTTGGGGCTGGCCAATCCCAAATGACTTGGATCTTGGTTAGATCCACATGTACCCCATACTCATCAATAATGTATCCCAAATACTGAACTTGGGTCATGCCAAAAGTGCACCTGTCCAAATTGGCACACAACTTGTGTTGCCGCAGTGTTTGGAGGACCTGTCGGATGTGGTGGAGGTGTTCTTTCCAAGTCTGGATGAATATCAGGATGTCATCCAAGTACAATACTACAAATGATTTAGTGAATGGCTACAAGATGTCATCCATCAATATCATGAAGGTTGCAGGAGCATTCGTCAGCCCACAAGGCATGACCAACCATTCGAAAAGGCCCTCCTTGGCTTTGAAGGAGGTCTACCACACATCTTGATCGGTACCTGGTGATACCCGGACTTTAAGTCGATCTTGCTAAAATATTTCGCCCCTTTAAGCTAATCCAGCAGGTCATCAATCTGTGGGATCGAGTACCTATTCTAGACAGTGATATTGTTCAGCGCCCGATAATCAATATAGAGTCTCCAAGTCCCATCCTTCTTCTATACCAACACGATCGAGCTCCCACAGGGCGATGAACTTGGCCGGATGTGACCCTTCTACAGCAGCTCCTGAATTTACCTCTTGATTTCATCATTCTCCATAACAGAGCATTGATAGATCGGTCCATTGGGTAACAACGCACCTAGGGTTAGATCAATGGGGTGCTTGACCTAACAATGCAGAGGAACCCTTGTGGGTGAGGTGAATATGTCCCAGTACTCCTCCATGACCTTGTCCATTTGTTGTTGTTGTGCGGATGGGCCCTTTCCAGAGGTCATGGCCACAATCTTCTTCTTGCCCTAAGGGCAGATCATCAAGAAATCAAATTTCCTGGTTTTGGAAATGAGCTTCCTGCATTGTTTTGTAGTAACCAAAGAGATAGCGGCAAGAGGTGGTACCTCTGGTATCCTATACAACTTATTTCCCAACGTAGTAATAACAACATGAGCCCAAGACTCATACACATCATGTCTCTTCCATAAGTATGGTTGACCCAATAATACATTACAAACATTAAGAGGAGCAATATCACATAATACCTCATCGGTGAAGGGCTTGATGTTGTAGGGAAGGTGGCACTGCTGGCTGACATGGAGATACCATCCTTGGTGAAGCAACCCGATGGTGTACGGATGCAGGTGTGCTGTGGTCGACAAGCCCAACTGCTTCATGACCTATGCTGAAATGAGGTTCTTTTGGCTCCCACTGTCAACAATGAACTATAGCAGAGAACCCTTTACCCACATCTGGAAGTGGAAAATATGCTCCTCCTCCTCTGAATCTTCTGGTTCTTCCTTTTGGATCTTTGTGGTGGAAACGATGGCATTGGGATCTACATTGATAATATTCTTCCCTCTGTCATTCCCCTTCTCAGGTTCTGATTTAGTGTTAGAGTATGCATCTGATTCGGAAGCCTTTATCTTGGCCACTAGTGACTGCTTGGCCCGACACTCACTGGTGTTTTGAGTGGGGCTCTTATGGAACTCGCACCACTTTCCCGCTTCCTTCTTCAACTTCACAGTGTTTTTCCTTGCTTGTGGCTTTGGAAAAAGTGTCTTGAGTCGCCATGCCTTGGTTGTGTCCTTGGTTCTGTGGTTTGGGGGCACCTTTCACTTGCTTCTGATTTGCAAATCCAAAGTCTCTCTTTTTCTGTTTGATTTTTTTCTCAATTTTGGCAGCATACCGGTATGCTGTACCAAGCGAGGAGATGTCAAGGAACTCCATTTCCTTTTGAATGTATATGTGCAGACAACTATAGTACTTTAGCACCAAATTTTTCTCTAAATCTTTGATACCCAACTTGGTGCGCAAGGTATCGAACAGATTCGTCATCTCATGCACATATTGATCTCTTTGATGCCGCAGCGTAGTCCATTATATGTACTTGTCCTCATAGCTCCCCACGGGATAATATTGTCCCTTTATAGCATCTCAGAATGAATTCCAAGTGGGTACGGCCAAGAACAGAGAGGTTTCCTCCTCGTCCTTTCTCTCACAGCAGGTTTCCCACTAGTCCTTGACATGGGGGGTGGCTTTGAGTAGTGAAAAAGTAATATTTTCCTAGTCGAAAAAGTTCTGAACCAAGAAATATCCTTGTAATAGATTCAACCATCTATCTACAACGTCTACATCTATTTGGCCATCAAATATGGGAATGTCAAAGTTTACTTGTACCTTAAAAGGGGTTGCGCCTCTAGAGTGGCTGCTAGATGCAGATGCACCACCAGTGGGAAGTCGTTGAAGGATATGGGTGAAGTTATCCATCATCACGTTCCTTTGTTTTACAAGGGCCTCCTCAAGCAACATTTTGATAGGATCTTTTTCGCCCTCATCTTTCTTTTCATCCCCCATGGGAGGCCGTTAAGATTTGTGAGGCTGATCTTATAAAGGCTTAACCAAATCGAGGCCTAACTCTTTATACCCCGCCCTCATTGGGGACATGCAAAGAAGGATCAAGAAAGAGCAGATAGATCTGATACCACTGATTCGGATTTATGCAGGAATGAAAAAAAATACACAAATAACCATAGAAACAAATATGCAGTGGAAATAACACTTCATTTCATTAATCAAAGAATTGAAACTTGTTTAGATACAGAATGGAAATAATCTAGCTAGAGTGTTGGTAGCTTATCTCTGAGAAGAGATGCGGCAGCTACATGCCTCTGAACTCTGTGTTACAATGAGGCTCAAAGGCCTATATATTATTGATAAACAATGGAAACCCTACAAATCCAAAAAACTAACCCTAGGAGGTGAAATGCCAGAATGTGGGCCCCGTTGGGTAACTTGGTACATCAATTTCCCAGGGTCATAACTTTGGCATACTACCTCCGTTTGACGCGCATGATACATCGTTAGAAAGATATCTTAAAGTACTACATCCATTAATGAAAAATGTTGAGTCCAAAATGGATTCATAATTTCCCGACAATTCGATGCCGAAAAAAACATTGTTTAGGGCCTCAAAACAGCTTCAAAAGTTTAGGACCCGAAAACTGCCAAAAATAGTAAATTGTGCTACAATTAAGGAAACTGAAAAACTCAAAGAAACAATGGTGGGGATCCAAGCGGAATAGGTGGGTGGCCACCAATATCTTCCTGGATCGAAAGTATGTTTGTAAATTGGGCCGATATAGCTTATATTAATGTAACATAATGTGTTGAGTTAGTAGAACATCATGTTGACTGACATTTCAGAACCAGTCGACAGATAAAACAAGAATTGTAAGAATCTTATAAGGTCGATCCAAGCTATGTGTGAACGACTAAGAATGAGAGAGAGAGAGAGAGAGAGAGAGAGAGAGAGAGAGAGAGAGAGAGAGGGACCTGATGAAGAGAGACATTGTATTGAGAGCATGAGAAGAATAAAAACCTCATTGATTGTAAAGAAGATCTAGAGAAGAGTCTGCAAGTTGTCTACATAGACCAAAGATGTTTAAACATTACTCATGCCAGATGAAGAGCACCTTTGTGGTTTTTCCTGTATGGGTTTCCATGTTAAATATGTGTCTTTGTGTCTTTGATATATGTGTTTGTGGTCAATGAACTATTATGAGTTTGTCGAATATCTAATGGTATAATAGTGCATAATGTTGATTAATATGTGTTAGAATTTATATATCTTACATGATATCTATGTGTGTCAGTAGATCAATAAGATTTATTCTCGGATGTATGTATGACGTCGAAAATCCATTCTTTGGAATCAGTCAAGGGGCATGATGATGATTTGATAAGATAATCCCCTTCCATAACTACAAAAACCTGGTTCTGGCAGTCCCCATAGATATCTCAGGTGAGACCTCACTTGTGTCGTTGGTGTTTCCAACAGAGTTATACTCTGTCGGGCCGATATCTTGGGGTTTGTTGATAGACAGGGAAGTTTAAACTTGGGTCAATAGAAAAGACGCCAATAAATGGTCTCATTAACTAAACTATTAAGGAAGATGCGACCAAACTAATGTACCATCGGAATGATTGTTGCGGCATAGCAATGCGATGTGGGCATCCAAATTAGCTAGTTAGCCTACCTATTGAATGAATTGCTAGAAGATGCCACTGATTCTCAAGAAAAGGGTAATCCTTTTAACTTTTCATGGATTTTAATTTTGATCTCATTTGTCGCATGGGCAGAGCCACCGCACTACCAGGGGTGGATGTACATTTACCATGTCCATGGGCGCGATACTAGAACCTCTAGTATGACAAGGAAAATCCTCACCGACAGAGGGATATCAATGTTGAATTCTACTTATAAGGTGAGGCACTGAGGTATCAGATTAGAAGGCAGGAAAGGATTACTAAAGAAACTGTACAATGGTTCCACCACATTATTAGATTTTTGGTTGGGGCTTGCCACATCTTCCTACAACCATGACAAGACCCTAACAATCAATGGATAACTACGAAGTTTCAACTATCTGCTGAAAATATTGAAACAATTGCTCAGGGTTGGCCCGAAGAGTGGAGACACCCTGTTATAGATGATCAACTATCTACTGAAATTGAGTCACAACAGGATGGAACATCAGGAAATTGGGAAAGAGGTCCACAAGGAGAAGAAATCCCAATAATATCCCCCTATGAAAACAAATAATAATCTAGTGATATCCCCACAGATCCAGATCAACTAAGGGATAAGATAAAAAAAATATGAACAATCCAAGAAGAGTCATAAGAAACGAAAGGTCAAGAAAACATATGGAATTGTTAGTGTTACAAATAATTACTATAATCTCATTTCAAATCAAATGGAGGAAGTGGTGAATGAAACTTGCAAAAATATTGATGAAAGGCACAATGACTTGGTTAGTGGCATTACGTACTTACTGCAGACTCTTTGTGTCAAAGTAAAAGAAATTCAAGTAGCAGTCGACTAGGAACCATATCCGGCTGTATCGCGGGAAGATGCTGACCAATTTGAGGAGCGGCTTGTCAAGGTACCTTCGACATTGCCTCACAAAAATATTCAAGTGATTTTGAAGTAAATTGACTTAGGTACGCCAAAACATAACACCATGATCAAGGATATTGATAATGTGACTCTTGATTTTTTTGTAGTTCTAATGTATCTACTGCATAGTATTCAATAAATTGTAGTAGAGGAGATGAAAACAAGAGAGAGTGTGGTGTTTGACCAACTCAAGAACTCCAATAATACTATCACATCACTTAAACACAAAGTCAAGGAGACAAAGCAGAAATAAAAAACATGGTAGGGAGACAGTCAAAGGTTGGAACAAGTTGATGCACTTACTTGCAATTAATTCTCTAAAGAGGGAATCACAAGTGAGATGCTTCCAGAGGCCAAAATTTTCCAACTTGGGGAGGTATCTATCAACCTCCACAAACTAGTTTGAAACAAAGCTAACTCCCAATACACCCCCTAAGGTACTGGAAGCTCAATGGAAGGAAGTGACTGAAACTACGTAGAAGATTCAGGAGGTCAAGGAACTTTGTGCCAAAGTATATGATTAAGCTTCTGAGTCATGGGAAGCCTCAATGGATGATACAGAGTTGGAACAGGTATAGAGCAACTTTATACTACCTAAGAAAATTTTAATAAGCTAAGGACTAAATTGAAAAAAATGTTGCCAGTAAAAAAAATGAAGAAGGCTGTTGAATTTAAAATGTTAGAGAAATAGATTTCTAAACTATAGACACAACAGATGCAACAAATAGACAGTGTCACAACACTACAAACTGAAGCAGAGAAGGTTACAGGAAAAATACACTCAATTCATGAAAGGGTGCGACAAGAATAGAAACTTCAGAACATATCAGTTCTGAACTTGTGGAACAAATGCAAAAAGTACAAGAAGAGGTGCAACAAGAAGCTGAAGTGGTAATGAAAATTTGTTAGAAGTTTCAGAGTAAACGTGAACCAACAGAAATTTTGGACTGAAGTTGTTGGGGACAAGACATAGGTGAGTGTTGGGGGACTAATGGCCCTAGGAAAATATAGCAAAATTTTGTCAAAAAAATGAATATTTGTGTCCCAAGATGAGCAAATACCACGAAGGAAGAGGTTGCAACAAAAGAGGAGAAGAGCAAGTAAAAACTAGGAGCTCGACATAGTTTTGGATAAGAGGTACTTAGACTAATAGTCTATCTTTGGAATAAAGTATGATTGTAAATTGTGCCAATAGTGCCTATATTAATGTAACAATATGTTTTGAGTTGCTAGAACAACCCGTTGAATAATAGGTGAGAACCATTCGATGGGTAAAACAAGAATTGTAAAAGGATTATAAGGTCAATCCAAGTTGTGTGCAAATGACTAAGAAGACTAGATGGAGAGAGAGGGCCCTAATGTAGAGATACCTAGACATGAGGGCATGAGAAGAATGAAAACCTCATTGATTGTAAAGAATATATAGAGAAGAGTCTATAGGCTATGTGCGCAGGTCGAAGGAGTTTAAACATCACTCATGCTAGATGAAGAGCGCCTTTGTGGTTTTTCTCGTATGGGTTTCCATGTTAAATATGTGTCTTTGTGTCTTTGATATCTATGTTTGTTGTCAATGAACTATTATGAGTTTCTTGGATGTATAATGGTATAATAGTGTGGAATTGTAGCTAGGAAAAATGCACCTCCTGCAGACAAGAGTTGTTCCTCTAGTCTGAATGGTTCATATCTAGAACAAATGATTCACTACAAAATTGAAAGACTCTCCCTAGAATGGGTGGAGATTTGAAATTAGTGTCTTTGATGAAATAGTGTAGTTGCTTCCTGTAATAATAACTCTTCACGGATGTACCTGCAATATCACATAAAAAATAATAAAACGAGATCAAAGAGCACCAGAGTATGATCCACTATTCTATGTTAGTGATTAAGGAATCCAACAATAAAATACTTGATAATGACACAACATACTTTATGGGAAAGGAACCAATTTTGCATTAAGATGAAGAATAAGTTTACAATCTTTGCCTTAGTGTCGATATGCTCCTTCACAATGCCTATATCTTGTCCCCAAAAGCTCCTACTTTCTCCCTCTATGATCACCCTACTAATCTAGGCCATAATGTCAATTCAACAACATAACTTTGATTCTTCTCAACCATGGAAATGAGCCTACTTTTATAAGCCAAGAGAGGATATCGATCATTGAGAAAATGATGGGTGAGGTGGATAGGAGATCCCAAAAGGATGGATCTCGATTCCAGGTGGTTCTCAGATGTAGGGATAAGGGTGCCAGAGCGGCGACAGAGTGGAACCATGCCTTGTACAAGAGGTAAAGGTAGTGGCACTGCCTATTGTCAAGAGGGGAAAGGCATTGCTGAAGAAGGCACCGCCTATTGACTTAAAGGAAGGAGCAGTACTGGATTTTCATATGTAGGATTGATATCTGGGCCAGTGTTTTTCTTCACAACTTGGGATTTAGGGAAAATACTGGTGTTTGGGACCTCATCACATGATCTGTAACATTATCCCCCCTAAAGCATGAGGTTAGAGGGATACTATAAGTGAGAGATTTGAAAGAGCAAGTTATTACTTAGAGGAAAGAATCAGCTTGATTGAAGATCATCAACCAGGCATCTACAATACATCAATACTTTTGACTCATGAACAAATGTGTTCTCATCATGGATGCAGACCAATACAAGGCAGGTCCATGAGAGAGATTAACAACCATGGCTACTAGAATACATCGTAGATCCATGTGATAGAGGACTCAAACTTAGGACATAGCTACTAGAAATACACTATAGATCTATGTCAAATGAACACAAATTTGAGCACAACCATGACCATACAAATGTGGATCCATGCTAGGACTTCATACAATATACTTCCATCGCTACATGGGGATAAAGATATGAGTGATTTTAACAAATACCCAGGGTCTTCATATTGTCTTCCACAAAGTACGATTCTATCCATGTGATTATAATGATATGAAGTCGAACATGGTAGAAACCACTTGATTACTGGTCAATTATGTGAACTGTTAACAAGTGGGAGGGAGATCACCATTGATGTTAATGATTTCCAAGGTACCCTAATACAATCTACTAAGTGTGAATAGATGATTTGATGTCGAAAAATCAGTCGAGTCTATCGATCAAAGGTCAGTTATGTGAACCTATGTCGAGAGAGAGAGAATCTGTCATTGAGGTATACATATAACAAGGTACTAAACTTGTTTCTAAGACTAATTCCTCGATAATAAGCTGATGTTGACAGGAATAGTCTCATCGAAGGAGGGCCATGATGAATCCCACATCAATGACATGAAACTTGGAACAAATTTCTGGAATTTTGTAGATAACGTAACCATAGGAGTGACTCAAAATTTGTTTTGATTGTAGAGGTAAACTTTCAAACTTTCCTTTGAACATTGGGTGGCACAAAAAAAAACTTGGCAGCATTGACTCCATGAGGCCGAACACAATATGACATTGGACAATGAATTATTTGAAAGACTCAAAAGAGTGACATGAATCATGAAAGTTGATCGACTTAGAGACAAGCTGAATACCCAATTGACTGAATGAAATGTAGACAAGTTCCATGTTCAAAGGTGACGACAAATTGCCATTTATTTGCAAAATGAATTGATTCACTTCCCTTAATTTCCCCATTATGTTTGATGAGTTCCTATTTTCATTTTTATGAGTTCAAAGAGGGTAACAAACAATCGTTGTAGTTTATTTGAAAATAAGTCCATTCTCATACATTTTACGGACCCAAGAAAGGAGGGGTTTGTTCCCAAAAGAGGGTCTCCCAATGTTTTGTTTAATGAGTCCAATGAAAGTTAACTTGTTATTGTTAATATTTAGAGAGTCCGAATGAAGATGGAAGAAGACTCCCAAGGGTCCTTTTTGTAAATAGTCAATCTGAACTGAAAAAGAGATAAACTACCATAAGAAAGACGATTCTTCAAGTACTTTTATGAGTGTGAAGAAGAAAACCGTGCTCAAAAATATTTTCACATTTGGGGATTCCAAAAAGAGTTTAAAGAAGAGTTCAATAGGTTTATTTTACGTGATGAACATGTTTTACGAGCCTAAAAAGAATCAAAAAAAGACTCGAAACTTTGATACTAGGTTTTGGGAGTTTGATCAAAGTGTCGAAATGAACACTCAAGGACCTTTTCTGTTTTTCAGAAGTACGAAAAAACTCAAAAATGCACTTCCCCATAGCCAATACTGTTTATTTTCATCCCTGCAAGACTCTTAAAAAGGTCATAAGTCTCCCAAAATATTAAAAAAAATGACTTTTATAAACTATGTAAAAGGGTATTTTTGATAAAAATAATTTAAAAATATTAAAATAATACAAAAACCCTAAAAATATGTTATAAACGGCAAGTAAAATAGTAAAAATCAAAATATTTACCATTTTACCAAGTCTTAGAGTATTTTGGGAGATTTGAGGTGTAGATTTCAACTAGAGATTGTGAAGCCATCATCCATCCATTTTTCACACCATCAGATCCAGCTAACAGCTAGAACCCTTCCTTTTTATGGTTTCCAATTTTTTATTTAGTTGAGTTTTTGAGTTTAATGGGTCAACCTAAAAGACCAACGATGGGAATCGTGCTTGGCCTTTATGGGAAAGGCGGTGCCCAATGAAAACCGCAGTTTTTAGTTATACTCAGGCGGTAGCACCACTCTGTCTCAACAGGACAGAGGCGGTGCCGACCATGAGCTCAGGACAGAGGTGGTGCCAACCATGAGCTCAAAAAACAACTTTCCCTAGGCACATAAAAAGTTTTTGAGCAATTTCAATGGTAAAATGTGTTTCTAAATAGCTCATTGATGATTTTTGGTAGGTTTATTTGGTAAAAAAATGGTGATTTGGAAGGAACGACAACATGATGATGATGATTCCCTAGCCGCAAGAAATGCAGGTTGTATAGATTCTTTGAGAGGTTATGGCCTCTTAAAATTCTTTCATGCTGTTAGCATGATTTCCCATGCATGTTTACTGGAGTACATCCTACGAATGTGGAATCCAGAACAACAATATTTTGAGGTGGGACCTCATATTGTGACTATGGAGGTGGAAGATATCTACTTCCTGACAGGTCTATCTAAATGGGGAGCACCAATTTCTTTTACTGGTTCCCAAGGTGGGGATGTCACTACATAAGAGCTGATTGTTCACCATTTCTTTCCTGGTACCAAAATGTATGGGAAGAAGATCTCTATCAAGGCTATACATGATTTACCACTTTAGGACGTTCTGTTTAGCATGCATAGGGTGGCTGGGAGCTAAAGGGCCCACCAAGCATCCTAGGCACATATTCTATATGCCTGGAGGCCATGGAACCCATGGTATATAACTCGGTTGAGGCACTTTTACCTGTATTCAAGGATGAGCTAACGAAATGTCAACAAGAAGAGATAAAGAAGTTTGGATATGGGACCATCCTAGCATGCTTCTTCTTTTAGAGGGCACCCCTCATGAGGCCCCAGGTTGTATTTATAGAGCTGAGAGCTAAAGACCCCCGCATGGTGTGGTCAGTGGATATTATGGCCTGCACAGGAGGTGGCGGGGCCAAGGTAAAGTTCGAGGCTAGCTTCTTCCACTAGTTGGGTGATGAGATCCTAATGATTAAGGATTATGCATATGCAGGGACTAACTTTTGAGGAGATCCTGACCTAGGACTACCACCTAGGGCCGCAGTGGGGTGACATCAGTAAGAAGCAATACCTAAGATGTTGATTATCTTTTTATATTTTTCATGTTTTTATGATTTTTATGTATGATAACAAGACCTGATATTTACATGCAGATGTTGGTGATGCACGACCTGGGGGATCCTCCCTAGTGGATAGGTGAGCAGGAGCCCACTTTTTCCATAGAGGTGATGATGAGCTCACGGAGCTGGAGGAGGACCTGGATCGAATGGATCTGGATATCCTAGATGCTACTATAGATGACCTCCCTTGGAGGTTTCAGAGAAATACCGTGAAGGTATCAAGCCGCTTCATTCACTTGCTACACAGAATAGCAAGGGCCATTATGTGCTACCACACGCACCATTAGAGTGGTCTTCATGATGTATCCCTGAAAGCTTAGCTAGCTTCAAGATTTTTGTATCATTTTGTATTCTTGAAAGCTACAGTGCTTTAGACGAGGTCTTGTAACCATATTTTTTGTAAAAAAAGACAATTTTTACACACACACACACACACACACACATATATATATATATATACAAAATTAGTTACAGTGTTTACATGTGCTTCAAATGGATGAATTAGATTTACATGAGTTTCACATGTTTTCTACTGTTTATTTTACATTATGATTGACCATTTTTATTTTTAATGAGTTATGAATGGGCAATATGCCAGTCTAGAGTGAACTTTGCCAATGAATCAACAATCATATTATTAGGCCTAGGGATATGCCTATAAGTGATGAAATCAAATGACCTTTCTAACATACGCACTCTCCGAAAAAGGCAGAGAAGTGTAGGGTTCCTGATAGAATACACGTGATTCAGGTGACAAACCACTAATTGAGAGTCCATAAATACTACCAAATCATGAATGCCTCAATATGTAGCCTCGACGAGTAAACCTATCACTGCTTGATCCTCAACGATGTTGTTGGTAGCTAGACCAATACAAACTACACCTGAACTTACTAAATCCTGAGCTGGGAAATACAACACCCAAGATTTCAAAGCAAGGTTCAAGGTATGACGACATGCACCATCAGCAAAACCATAGAAAGACATCCAATCTGCCAGGGATAATTTTAAGGAACCATACTTATTTAAAATTGTATAAATGTTGGCGAATCTTACCAATTCTTAAAACACCAACTATAAAATGTTTGGCAATACTTTTCAAAAATATTTCAATTTCCAAGGATTTTATATCATTTATATAATAATTTGGTAATTTTTAGGGTGAAAGTTTTTTACCCCATCAAAATTGGGCGAAATATGGCTTCAAAAAATGCAAAATGGAGAATCTTTTTTTGGAAAAAAACATGTAAAAATAGCCCATGGGCTAAATTTCGCCCCTAAAATCATCCATGCAATCTGCATAACCAAAACATGGTATAAACAGTATGGACATCAACTCAAAACAATATTGAAAATGACAAAACACACTAAAATCCAAATATACATATATACAAGGTACCATACATAAATGTATCAGGAATAGTGCCTCTTCAGATACAACTCATTGCAAGGTTGCCCGAAGGGTATCCCGTCATAATCTACGAGCTCATAAGCCCCTTTCTCTAAGACCTTACTAACAATAAAGGGACCATACCAGATGGATTCGAACTTTCCTTTCCCTAGTTTATTGTGCCTCTGATTGTAAGTCAGGACTAGGTCACCTTCATTGAAGACACGAGGTTAAAAAGACTTGTCATATTGTACCTTGACATGTTTCTTGTGTGCCTCATTAGCCAAGGAAATATCTCTTCTAGTTTCATCAAGATTAGTCAAGTACATGAATCTTTCTTCCTCGACAGAAGTGTGTGGGAGAAGTTCTACTGCTAGTTTGAGTGAAGGAATTTGACACTCAATAGGAAGGATGGATTCCAGTCCATAGACCACCTAGAAAGGTGTGAAATAAGTTGTCGTTTTGACTATAGTTCTGTAAGTCCAAAGCATGGAGAAGAGAGTTAAGTTCCTGTTGGACTTGTGATCTCCAACCATCCTACACAACATAGTTTTTAGAACTTTGTTAATGGCTTCAACCTGAACATTAGCCTACGGGTAATACAGAGTTGAGTTTTCATGGAAAAAACCTAGCTTAGCAATCAACTCAGCCATCATCTGATTCTAGAAGTGAGATCCGTGGTCAGTGACTATAGCTTGTGGGACTCCAAACCTAGCTATCACGTGATTTAATAAAAAGAGGGCGATGGTCTTACCATCCTCTACATATGTAGGCATTTCCTCAACCCATTTTTTGAAATAATCCATGGCTATAATGATGTAACCATGCCCCCTGGATGAGGTAAGATTACAATGCATAAAATCAATACCCCATTTGGAAAAGGGGCCAACTGTAATGACGGGGTGTAAAGGAGCAAGGTGGGTGCGCTTTTTCGGATAAAAGTGTTGACAGGGTGGGAATTTCTTAACCACCTCATGACAATATTTAAATATTGAGGGGCATTTATACCTAGCACGAAGGATTTTATGGGTTGTAGCCATCCTAGAAAGATGACCGCCACATGCTCCAGAGTGGAAATCATTCAAAATCGTTTCATCCTCTTCATGTGTAAGGCATCGTCGAAGGATGGAATCTATACAATGTCGGTACAATGTATCATTTAGAATGAGATAGTACTTTGAGTGGTGATGGATATGACGACGATCGTCATGGGACATGTTAGGCTGAAATCTATGGGTCTAGAGATAGAGGATCAAATATCCATACCATGGGTCAGCTGTTCTTATTAAGAATAAGAATTCATTCGAAAATGAATCATTGGGATCAATTTCTGTCAAAGAACATGGAAGGTCACAGATTAGCTCCACAAAAACCAAGGATTTCTTTGAAGTAGCCTTGGTGAACTCAAGATCAAATTCTTGTAGGATGACAATCCAATAGGAATATTTGCCCCCTAGTACCTGACGGGTCAGAATTTAGTACATAGGGTTTTGATCTGCAAGTACAATTGTGCTACTAAGCATAATGTAATGACGAAATTTTTGAACAACAATGACCATGGCCAAAGATAACTTCTCCACACGTGAGTAATGGGTTTCAGAGTCAATGAGACTCTTACTCATGTAATATATCATGTGTTCTTGGCCATTGGAATTGTTCTGTGCTAGAACCATTCCGATGGTAGTAGTGAAGGTGACAACATACAAGAGAAAGTCCTTTGAATAATCTAGGGGGTGTATCACAAGTGAATGATTCAGAGTGTGCTTTAGATTATCAAAGGCTCATTAGGCCTGGTCATCCCAGAAGAAAAAAGTGTCCTTCTTCAGGAGATGCATATAAACATGCGTTTTCTCAGCGAAGTTGCACACGAAATGACAAAGAAAGTTTTCCTTCCCTTGCAAACTTTGGAGTTCAATAAGGTTTTTCAAGGCAGGTAAGGCCAAGATAGTAGCAATTTTCAGAGGATCAATCTGGATGCCATATTTAAAAACCACGAAGCTAAGAAGGTGTCCAGTCTCTACACAAAAGAAACACTTGTGTGGATTCAGTAGTACGTTATAATGACTACACCTAAGGAAAATCTATCTAAGGTGTCCTAGATGGTCCTCCCATTGCTATGAATGAGTGGGGAGGTCGTCAAGGTACGGTTCCACTATGTGCTTGATGTCATGAAAGGCATAGGACATGGCTCATTGGAATGTAGCTCCAATGTTCTTGAGGCCAAAATGTACCTTCCGATACGCGAAGGTTTCCCACGGACAAATGAATGTCATCTTATGCGGATCGATGGGTAGAATCTCTATCTGATTGTAACCAGAAAAACCATCCATAAAGGAAAAGATGACGCTTTCGGCACAATTATCGATGATCTGATCAATATGCAAAGTCGGGAAATTGTCCTTAGGACAAGCCTTATCCAAGTCTCAAAAATCAATGCAGACTCTAATAGTGCCCTTCTTTTTGGTTACATGGACAATGTTAGGTACCCATTTCGTTAAGCATACGGGATAAATAAACCTCACCTTCAAAAGTTTTTCTACTTCAGCTTTGATAGTCGCAACCTTCCTAGAATGGACTTGACATCATTTTTTTCGGACGGGCTTTGCCGTGGGATAGGTTTTAATCTCATCTACTATAATTGAAGGATCAATTCCAGGAATCTTTTCATAAGTCCAAGTAAAAATATTATAGAATTCCTTGAAAAGAGCTCTAAAACTTTCAGTTTATTTCATTGAGAAGTTTTGGCCTATGTGAACATGCTCAATGGTTTCGAGCTTGACTGATATGTAAATCGGTTTCATATTAGTGATGTTGCAAAGGTTTCCTTCGGAATCTATGTCTTGCAACAACACAAGTGTTTGCGGATGAGTGACAATATATGTACTGATAAGTGATTCAAGGTCAAAACCTACCGAACTGGCATTGGAAAGAAAAGAAGATGGATGATGGTGATATTCCCATACGGGTACATTCACACTCATGATCTCCATGATGGACTCATCTGAAGAAAAAATTTGTGTGAGATAGTCTAGAGTGGGAAGAGAGGGTTCTAGCCAGTAGGGAAAGTGGTAGGGATCCGAAGCTACCAAATGAAGATCATCTGGCTGGTCATCAGAAGCATATTGAATAACATAATACAATGCTTCACAAGGGCCAAGGGAGGATGACTCAACAACTTCTTTTCCCTTGGTACTATAACGAGTTGTGAAAATCATATTCATGGTTGCTACTTTCATACTAGGAGGGGTGGAAGGAAACACTCCCATAAGGGTTGAATATTTGGCCTCCCACAAGGGATATGACCATTGCTAAGAGTTGATATGCATCATATGCAATCTCTTTTCCTTCATGACTTTGAATGAGATCTCAACCCACAAAACATAACATTTATAGGGGATAATTGTAATGTACCTAAAATTCTCAATGAATTATTTGGGAAAGGGGGTATAATTTTTTTCCTCTAATATTATCCATCATAACAATTAACTACACATTATTTTTAAATAAAGTATGTAAACTCCAATGAATACTTGAGCATTATATCTATAACATTCTCACTAAAATCATCCTTACATATAATAAATAATAAATGTAAATTAATCCAAGAATTAGTTTAGAAAATAACTATTTGGAGACCATGCCTTTAAATAAATCCTTTGGAGACTTCATAACTATTTGGAGACCATGCCTTTAAATAAAACCTTTGTAATTTGTATAGAGTAAAAGGATAATTCTAACCACTTGTTTATTATGCAGGCCCTTTCTTCTTCATCCAAGGATATCTCTTCCTCGAGAAGGTCATCCTTCTCCTCTTCGTTTGTCAATACCTTAAGCAGGGTTTCCCCTACTCTAGATTCAGGTGCATTCCTTCTTCCTCCCAGACCCCCTCCCTTGCAGTTGGTTATTCATGTGAATATGTAGTGCAAGATGTTAGTTGAAAAATCGCTCCTTCATAATGGTTAACAAGATAATATCCCATTTTCGAGGGCTTACCTTTTGCTAAGTCAAAACCTAACTATCCCCAACATCTCTTTCTTAATAATATTCATTTCCTCTTGATTAGAATATTGTTATTTAATAATGCTCACTTGTTCATATTCACTTGTCTTTTAAATTAAATGGACAAAAGCGCGCGTGTGTGTGTGTGTGTGTCAACCTAATATTAACGATATCACCATGTGATAATATTGCCATATAATATATATACATATGAATGATAATTTCTAATCAATTAAAATGTAAACTTTATTATATTTATGTAGATGTATAAACATATATAAATGTAATGATGATCTTTAAAAAACAATTAGATCACTCTAATTAATAGTAATCTTTTAGATTTCATGATAATCTATTTTCTTTAGATTGTTTAAAGAATAATAATTCTCCTCGCTTCATAATCCTAACTTTAAATTTATAAGCTAATAATATTTCATTTAGCTTCTCATGTTGATGGCATGTTCTTTCAATTCTTAAGGTCTATAGGGAGCATCATAGCCATACTTACAGACTTAGAATAATTAAGTGAACACCTCACTTCCTTTAAGTTCTCAAGGAACTATGATGACACCTAGTCATCATCAACATGACAACCAAGGTTTCTTAGTTCATCAAATTCCCCCCATTTGATTCATTTCCCTTATCATTTAGTTACATCATGCCTTTAGTCTCCTAGATATACATTTCAATTTACAATACACATTAGCATGCTTAAAATCTTGCATGGTTCGAATTATAAAATCATAACAATACTTAAAATGTTCATTGGTGCGGCCTTAGCCTTGTGCTCCTCTCCAAGAACTACATCTTTACATATATACATTTCGATTAAACAAGGTAGGGGTCGAGAGGGGTATTACAATATTTTACCTCCAATTGATAATACAAGAGGACCATTAGGAGGTATTGTTCACAATAGAGAGGTATCAATTCCTTGATAATGATCAAGGCATGAAGTTGAGGATATTGGGCCATGAATGACACTTTTTAGGCTTGATTAATTTGGAATAGGCCTCCAACCACCACTAATAACCTTTCAGTGGACCTTTGGAATCCACTACAACTAAGAGTGCGGTTAGGAGGTATTGTGCACCATCAATTGGCCATAGAGGCTTCAAAATGGTTAGGATATGAAAATCATTGACTTGTATGATATGAATGAGTCCAATCATACGCAATGAAGATAAAAGAGACATATAACGACTAGTCATAACCTTTGTAGGAGATAATTCATTTGTATGTGGGAATATCAACGCCGTTAGAAATTATTGTACAACATAGACATGTGTTGGGGACATGATAATTATCGAGGGATAAAATTAAGGGATTTAGGTCACAAGTGATGCTTCTCATGTTTAAAATCTATAACCAAGACCTCAATCCACCAGGTATGACCATTATATGGAATATTTGGTCTCCCTCTAAGAATATGATCATTGTCAAGAGTTATTGTACACCATGGACCAATCTAGGCCTTAACAATGGTTAAAATATGAAAATATGTTCAAATTAGTAAATAAATGAGATCTATATAACTTGGCGGTTGTTGGAATATTAAAAACCCACCTATAGACTTAGGATATAATATTTAATCATTTTGATTAAATTCCTTTGTTCTAGACTAGGTAGTTGGCCTCCACTTGCACCACTTGGTCAATACTTTCCATAAATACCCCAAGAGATCCTTATACTAATTATAGATATGATTCTTCCAAATTTATTGATTTCCCAGATTAGTAACTACACATTCCTATCCTTTCCTATGTTTAGACTACTTTTCCTTATCTTTAGTGGATAAGAGAAAGCTAGTTAACTTGGCAATTACTATTTTTTGTGGCCAACCCATCCTCCATGATTTTCTCTCGAGTTTCCATGATTAGTAATCCTTTCCTTCACTCATCACACCTCACTCATGGTTTATCCAATTTGTGAGCTCTTGGACTGATTTGGAAAGTGATTTAGTCACATGTAGGAGTTTTTCCTATTTAGTAAGTGTGCATTATGAACTAGCTTGAGTTTCTTCTTTGAAAATTCTATTTTCCTTTACAAGGATGTATTATCTCTGTAATAATATCATTCATTCATCATTATTAATAATATCTTCATTCTTTATGAGTGTTCATTATTCTTTTTCTTTCTTTATGCTAATTCTTGCGACAATTCTCCATGAGGTTAATTGTGTGCCTAGATCCTTTGCTTGTTTATTGAATTCCTTATGCCACCTTGGATTTACAATTTCTACATGGTATCAGAGCTATAAGCTCTCATTAATTAATTCTCCATTTATATTTGCAGGTACAACTTCAATATTGGTTCAAGAGTATCAATTCCTCTTCTTACATGCTTCTTACTCCATTCACAAGTTATTCAGAGTGGAAATTGAAGATGATTTCATATGTAAAGAGACAAGGTCTCTATGAGATATCTATTGTAGCTAGTGAATATTCTTATGAAGAGAAGAATGAATGTATAAATGAATGTGATAGAGCTTATGGAATTATGTGTCTGGAAATGTCTCCAAAGATACATTATCTCATAGATTTTGTTGAGTATGCATTTGATCTTTGGAACAATTTAGACAAAGCTTTTGGTGTGCAGAAAAAAAGATGAAGCTTGGAGCAAACCCAACAGCTCCTCATGTTTTCTTTCTCAAGATGTATCAGCCTCTACAATATCTGATGAAGTTTTCATGATGAAGAAGTCACTCATACAGTTCTTTTTTCTACCATTCCCTTTGATTTGAATGCTTCATCTTTGTATTAAGAAGCAGATATTGGAGAGCCATGTTTTTTTGTGTCTATTGAAGTTGAATATCCTAATTCATCTTCTTATGATGTTGATGATGAAAAATATGTGACTAATGGAGATATCATTTTTTAATATTAACTCACACATTTAATGTTTTCTGTGTCTACTATTAAGGATTATGAGATTCATATGCCAAATCTTTCACACGCATTGCATACTTCACTTGTTGATGTTGCACAACTTAGTATCTTCCTCGATGCTTTCCTAGCTATATCAAGTCTTATCTGTGTCATACCACTCACCATACTTGAGCTCATGCTCATTTGCATCTCCTCCTTGGTTCCTCACACTTATTCTCAATGCCTCCTGAGTCCTTGAATATTTTACACATCTCTCTCTGTTATCTTTTCATACTTCTACCACATAGGATTATTTATTAGTTGATTCTCTAGAAGATGATCCATCTTCTTCCCATAAGTATACTAATGTGATAATTTGTGTTTCGATAATTTGGAATCTAGATCAACCTATGGAGTCTATGCATTTTCTCTAATTGATCCTAAGCCTCCTCATTTTTCCTACATGGTCACTTGCACATGAATTTCTCTTAGTGTAAGTGAAGTTGGAGACCTTATGCATTCACTTGGACACTTGTATCACCTATTTGGAGCTTATTTCACCTATGCTAGTTCGAATTCCAAGTCATCATACCATCTTGGAGATGATTACAACTCTCATTTGATGCTTCAAGAGCCTTTATTCCTACTTACACATGTGTGGAGATCAGTTGTTTTACATGGTCCCAATTTCCATCATGCAGTTACTTATGTTCCCAATATAGTTGACCAGATTTCTCTTCTTCCCAAGAATAAGATTCCTCTAGACATCAACATTTAGTTTGGAGCAATATTTTTGGTTTAGCTTTCATGTCCATTTTTTAGGGTACGTTTTGTTCCCATGAGGTTTCCATGTTTCCTCAATTCACATGGATGAATAATGTAAAGGGTGACCATAAGGCCTAGGTTTTATGGGCCCTAAATTTTTGCTTCATATAGTTAGGCTTAAGAGGGGGTGTTGGAATATTAAAAACCCACTTCTAGACTTAGGATATAATATTTACTCATTTGATTGAATTCCTATGTTCTAGACTAGGTAGTCGGCCTCAACTTGCACCAATACTTGCCATAAATACCCCAGGAGTTCCTTATACTAATTATGGATAATATTTTTCCAACTTTATTGACTTCCTAGATTAATAACTACACTTTCCTGTCCTTTTATGCCTTTAGAGTTATTTTCCTGCTTTTTAGTGGATAAGGTAAAGCTAGCTAACTTGGAAACTGATATCTTTTGTGGCTAACCCATACTCCATGATTTTTTCTCCAGCTTCCATGATTAGTAGTCCTTTCCTTCACTGATCACACCTCACTCATGCTTTATCCAATTCATGAGATCTTGGACTGATTTCGAAAGTGCTTTAGTCAACTATGGGGTTTTTTCATATTTAGTAAGCTTGCCTTATGAGCTAGCTCGAGTTGCTTCTTTGGAAATTCTATTTTCCTTTATAAGGATGTATTATCTATGTAATAATATCATTAATTTATCATTATTTAATGAGAGCTTCATTTTTTATGAGTGTTCATTATTTTTCTTCTCTCTTTATGCCAATTCTCTGCAATTCTTACTGAGTTTAATTGTGTGCCTACATCCATAACTTGTTTATGAAATTCTTTATGCCACCTTGGATTTAGAATTTCTAGAATGGTGATGAAAAAGACCTCAAATGACCACACATGACATTTATAGTGTTTGACTAACATAGGATATTTCTAGAAGATCGATCACTTTTAGAAGGTTTTCATACAAACATATCACATGTCAACACACCGATGTTTTTACGTGGTCTTGACACCAATGTTTTTACGTGGTCTAAACCCTCAAAGAGGGAAACACTCCATGAACCCAACCAAATATCTATTTCAGGCAATATTATTATGCAAAACAAAAAGATATAGTGATATTCACATCATTGATCAATGAGAAAATGGTCATCTATGCTCTTTAAATAGAGATCATGGGCTAATCTAATGCTAAGCCATAGATCAATGGCCATTAATATCAAGGGAAGAATGAAACAACAAATAACTCTATGACTAGAACATATCGCTATTGTTGGATTACTAATGAAACACACTTTACCTAAAGATAAAATATAACAAGTTGTTCTTAACTAACTCCTAAGTGTCTAAATATCCTAACATTCCCTCTTAAGAACAATTTGGGATAGGATTGAAAGGTTTACATATGTGACACTAAAGGAAAAGGAAGGAAGAAATAGAGCTTACCCACTCTAAATGACAAATTCCTAAATTCTTAATATACATTGAAGTTTATAAAAGGGTGAGCACAGTCTAATGAGGGTCACTTTTGGCACGTTAGATGCAATAGAAAACTGAAAAATCAAGAATCCATCAACTTAATTGTATCTTTTCAGATACTTACACTAAATATCTTACTTTGAGTAAAAACGATGAAATGTAGGAAAATGAATCATGTTTCCGAATATATAATTTTTATGTATTGAAATTTTTTATAACTATGTCAAGTTTCATCTTTTCTAATAGACACCTTTTGTTTTATAGGAAAATGATATGGTATATGTTTTTGTGGGTGCATCCTTTGAGGGCCTAAATGATCGTTTCGAGATACAAAAATTTTCAAGCATGTAGAGAACATATAACACTAATGCAGCGCTATTTTTACAAAATAAAATTAGTAATTTTTAATCTTATTATAATTATCTAAGTGATCATTCCTCTAAAATGGTACATCTTTTGTGGGTGCAACATATTAAGGTCTTGATGAAATAATCATGGAATGGGTTTTTTATAGAATGTAGAGGTTAGTGTCTTCTAGTGCACCATATAATTTTTTTGAAATGATTAAGATTTGAAAAAGTTATGGAAAAAACATTAACAACATGTTTTTTGAGTTAAGGAGTTACGACACAATAGAAATTGAAAGAAAATAGAAAAATATAATATTTTTAAATAAAAATTACATATTTAGAATCTGTAGAAAAAATGCTACTTATATTTAAGTTTTCATCGAAAGTGATTATTTTTATTTGTTCAAGTTTATTTATAGTTGATTTACTATTATTTTCAGAAAAAAGATTACTAGTTTTCAAAATATGCATATTATTGTTTTATTAGTGTTTATGAAGAAAAGAGCATTATTTATTGATGAAATTAGTGATTAGTACATTATATTTAAAACGGTAGTTATTTTGCTAAATGAAAAATGAATAGAAGAAAATTACCACAGTGTATTTTTCCACGCATTTTATAAGCCAATACTCTAGTACAGCTGGTTGTTTAAGTTAGATGTGTAGATTTGTTTAGTAACTTTGAATGTAAAATGAAAATGACTTCTTCCATAGAATTATATGATTTATTTACAGAAATTTAGTTGTACTTGTTATGTTTACTGGAAGTAACTGTATTATTTAATTACATGAAAAGAATAGATTATATGTTAACCATTAGTAATCATATTAATCATAGAATCATTACTAGGATTAATATTTATTATAAATACAATAAATAAAGATTATTAAACAAACATAGGAACAGTAAAAGTAGTACTTAGGGTTAACCTAGCTAGTACTTCATAGGACATTGTAATTATTTATTCAAAGTTTACATTTACACTCTGTTCTGAAACACGGATGTTTTTTTTTACTGTAACTCTCAAGAATTACCTAGGGTTTGCAAAAGATAGGTTTTTATCTCTGTAAACAGACTTTCATATTCTTATTCTTAACACAAAAATATAATCGCTATAAATAATTATTTATTAAAAATAAAGAAAATACAGAGCTAAAATTATTCTGAAAAATCATTCAAATACAAAACTGTAGGTTATCCAAAGATAATAACCACTTGAGAGAAACATAATACTTTATTCACCTAATAACACTATATAATTTCAAATAGTAAAAATTACTATAAATCAATTATATCAAATCTAAAATAACATTGTAAACAAATTAAAATAGACACACAATAGAAATAGCATAATGGCCCATGGTCCTTTTATAAATATCGGTTGAGGCTTAAGCCTGCTCAGAAACAAAGTATACAAATTTAAGCAGAACAGTAAACCGAAATTTTAGCTATTACATTTCATAAGTAAAAACCCTTTATCTAATTACAAGTCTTGTTGATTAAACAATCTTATCATTACCAGCAAAGACCACTTAAAAATTGAAGTAACCAGATAGTGGTCTAAAAAACATTGTCACGGCTTAAAGCTGAGTTTTAAAAATAAAGCAAAAATATTTTACATCTTCCAGGCCATAAAGGCTCTTTCAAGAAAAACCTAAGTCACGGCTGCAACAGCCTTCAAGTTTCTTTCCCATAATAACCACTAGGGTTTTAAAAACGGTATAAAAACAAAATAACAAGGAGAAACAACCTAACAAGTAAACCAAGGCTGAGCCATAACGAGCACAGTGGAGTTTCATATATTTTCGACCACCACATCAATGTAGGAGAAAAACCTCAGTACAACCGAGGCTTACCATGGTTCGCATCGCCAAAAAATGGGAGAGTTGTGCTATAAGCTAACCTCATGGTAAGAGAGAAACCTACATAGAGAAACCTCCAATGGTTAAAAGTATTTTTAATGAAATAAACATTTCCAAATTTATCTTAATTAAAAACCTGGATAGGTCGTTACCTACTAGTTTTCAATTTTGAAGAAGTCATGGAAACAAGCCACCAGAGACAGCTTAATGGCACCTCGGAGGGTAATGCCGAAATCTAAGAAAACGACGAGTGCAACTGAAGACCCTGAGTCATGAATTTGAAGGAAAATAGTAGCACTCCAACCAGAATGAGGAACACTCATGACTTAAAACTTTGTCCTCTGTGTTTATGTAAAACGAAACTCACAGTCCTCAACCTACTGAAGTAAGTTTTTTCCCACGCACTTTACCCACAACAGTCTTTAATAAATAAAAACCAACATATAATTCTCACCATTTCGAGCTCACAATAAAATTGGGAACTTAGAGGTCAACAAAGAACAATGGCAGCCACGAGCTCGTAGCTTGATCGCACCAGTCAAAGGAACCCTCTCACTTGCAAAATGAAGGGTTATGGAAAAACATAAGTCAACTTAACCAATGATTTTGAAACCTCCATGTGTCCGTCGAGATTTTTCATCCTCGTGGGTATTATTTCAATAATCATGTATGTAGTTTATAATCTGCATTAAAATTATTACAAATCAAAATGATAATAATTAAAATAATGTAATATTTTGATTTCTAATAATGTATTGTACCATGATCATTTCGATGCCTAATCTATCAACCATAGAAATAAGAAAAGGTTTTTCTTTTAGGGTTTTGTTGTAGGTCACTATAGGGTAGTTTCTTTTGCTAACATTGTTCTATAAAACATAGGTAAAAGACATAGTTTTAACCATAAACTACTTTAAGAAGGATATCAAATAATTCCTAGAGGTAGCCTTCAGTGATTTGTTAAGAGTTGGAAATTAAAATGTTAACTAGAACCTAAGAAATGATAAGATCTCCTTTATTATGTAAACCAACAATCTTATCTCAATATTTTACTAAACAAACTTGTGTAAAGGTATAGTTTATAGCTAAAATGTACACCAGGAATTGAGGTGTAAGATACAAATAAAAGAATTCAAAGTAAAAACTGTAAAAGTCTAAAGAAGCATTCTTTCAACTAGGATTAGAATCTTGAACCAATTCTTTTATTGCAGGGTGTAGTTGAGGATACAAGTAAATGTAGTCCTCATACCTTATATAAAAGCCTCAATTGTAACTCTAAACATCTAAACAATAAATATACAGTTAAGAGTCAAAATAGTTTTGTTTATATTTATGAGAAAACATTTAATTATAAGATCCTAGGATAAGGGTAAACATGATATACATCTAATGAGTATGATGACATACGAATCCTTAGAAACAAAACTTATGGACAAGATAGATAAGAAATATAGTTCAACAACGTAGAGTGTTTCCCTCATGTTTACAAAAGGATTCAAGTATTTATGATCAAGACCAAACTCTAAATGTTGTTGACTGATCTAAGCATAAACCTATGAACCTTTGTTCTTCCTAATTTAAACTTTGGATCACATTTACTATAAGCAAACGTACAAATATTTTTTAATAGTAATCTTAATCATCGAGTGATTAGATTTCATTTTGATAGTAATTGGTCATGCATTTTAACCCAGGCATATGTAGAACTATTTTAACATCTTTACGGAGTTTTGATGACTTGAATTAAGATCGACATTACCTCTTATGGAGACAAACTACATTTAAACATTCTATTTCTAGCATCATATTTATGCTAATCAAGTGTCTTTATTGAGCTGAATATATATATATATATATATATATTTGACTTGAACATACGCTTACGTGTTAAAAACCTGTAAAGAACCGAGTCAATCCCACTGTGTTAGCTATAAGTTGAGTAAGCCCCGGTCACACCTAAGAATCTTTCCCTACTTGACAAAAGAAAACAATAATATACTTATCATTAGTAAAAGATAGATTTCTTTTCTACCTTCTGGAAAAATTTAACTGTTAGGATAAAATAGTACTAGCATAGTATTTAAAGAATTGCCTTTAAGTTATACAAAACCTTATAAAGAAGTAATCTTCGTTCCTTTCGCAAACTGTTTAATTATCTGCTAACATTTAGTGGTTCTTTAGCATTGAAATTTTACATTTTATGTCACATGAAAAATCTTAAATTTTTACGAATTTTTGAGTTATCACATGTGGTATCAGAGCATAAGGTTCAGACGGAAGGCCTAAATGTGGCTCAACTTGCTTATGTGGAACAATAAACTTAAACAAATATAGTAATGTTATTCTGTTTTGAATGATATTCCCAAAGAATTTTGTTTTTTGAGTTAACCACATGTATGGATAGATTGGGGGAATATACGCATGAGGAGTCTCCTTACACTGAACGAAATAATTTTCAAAGGGAACATATATAAGAAGAGATAACTAATAATTCTTCCGAATTACTACAAATAGTTAAGGAACTAAAAACAGAGATGGAATCGGTCAAAAAAGAAAATGAGAGAATTCTGAGAGCTCGGGAGGAGCTAAATCAGATTTTGGTGGAAAGATTTCATATTGAGGAAAAAGATAAAAGAACTGAGTTTGAAGATATGGGTTATCAGCATAAAGATAAAAATACTAAAAAAATTAAAATCGAAAGTAGCTCATCTTTGAAGTGTATGGTGATACAGATAGACAAAATTTCCAATATACTAGTGACAGTAGTGAAGATAATCACCATACTAGGAAGAGAAAGTTTAAACCTTACGAAGAAATCTCTCGAGAATTCAAGAAAATCAAGCCACCAACCTTTAATGGTGAAACTGAGAGTGGGGGAGGGGCAGAATCTTGGATTTCCATGATGAAGAAATACTTTCAAATTTATAACTACTCTAATCAACTGAAGGCCAGGATGGCTATTTATAATCTTACAGGGAAAGCAGATATTTAGTGGCAGGACTTAAAAATAGTAAAAGGTATAAGGGAGAAAAATATTAATTGGAGTACATTTAAGAAATATTTCAAGAACAAATTTTTATCTGAACAGTATTATGAGGAGAGGGATAAGGAATTTTACGAGCTAAAACTGGGAACAATGAATATGAAAGAACTAAATAGTAATTTTCTAAGTCTGCTTAGGTATGTGCCGTATATTGTGGACGAGAAACCTAAGGTATAGCGGTTTCTCAGTTGTTTACCTTATCATATAAAAGACAAGATTGAGTATGACAATTCAAAAAATTTAGAAGAAGCAATGAGAAAAGAAAATTTATGTTATAAACATAATCATAAAAAAGAAAGTATGACCAATTGGAAGGCCAAAAGAAATAATAACTTTGAACAGAAAAAGAAAGGTTTTGTACCTAACCAAAATGTTAAGAATAGTAATACCAGAAATTTTCCTAGTAATAATTTCCAAGGGAACAAAAGTAATTCAGAAACCAATCCAAATAATCAAAGGAATAAAGAATCTGCTAACAACAACAGTAACTATACAAACAATTTTGAACGGAAGGAGCCAATAAAGTGTTGGGAATATAATAGTGCGCAATATGCATTAGTTTGGCCCAATCGAAAGAAGAATGTTAGCAACATACACACAATACAAGAGGAGATGACTGTTTTTCATCTAGCAAGGACGATGCCGAGGATCAACGCAGCATTGGAGAACATGCAAGCAGATTATCATATTTCCATGGTGGAAGTGGAAGGTAAGCTAAATCATATACCTATATCTATTTTAATCAATCTAGGAGCTAGTTTAAGTTATATTTCTCTTAATTTAGTAGAAAAGTGTAAGCTTTCAGTTGAAAAGTTTACAAGATCTTGGTTAGTTCAACTACCTACTGGTGCAAAGAGAAAAATAATTAGCTTTGTTAAGAATTTTGCAGTAACTATGGATCAGTTTGAAACCTCTGTTAAGCTCAATGTGTTACCTTTAGGTTCATATGATATGTTAATTGGTATGGATTGGTTAGAACAGCATAGGGTGGTTTTGAATTTCTTTGATAAAACCTTTAATTGCATAAATAACAATGGAGAGTTAATAAATGTAAAAGGAATCCCTAGGAAAACAACCATGAGGAATATTTTTGCTTTGCAGCTTAAGAGAGTTGTTCGGAAGGGCTGTAAAGATTTTTCTGTAACAGTAATTAATGAAGAAAACGCTAATAACAGAGATAAATTAAAACTGGATTATATTTCGATTCTAAAGGAATATTCAGATGTATTTTCAGAAGAAATTTCAGTACTGCCTCCGAAACGGGAATTAGATTTTACTATTGAGTTGGTACCTGGTGCAGTGCCCAGCTCAAAAGCCCCTTATCAGATGAATATACTGGAATTAAATGAACATAAGTTGCAGTTAAAAGAGGTCATTGATAAGAATTACATTAGACCTAGTGTGTCTCCCTGGGGGGCACCTATCATCTTTGTTAAGAAGAAGGATGGAACACTACGACTATGTATAGATTACCGTCAACTCAATAAAAAGACTATCAAGAACAGATACCCATTACCCCACATAGATGATATGTTTGATCAGGTATGTGGAGCAACATTATTCTCAAAGATTGATTTATGATCCAGATACCACCAAATCCGAATCAAGGATGAAGACATCTTTAAAACAACTTTTAGGACCCGATATGGTCATTACAAGTTTGTTGTTATGCCATTTGGGCTTACTAATGCCCCAGCTGTTTTTATGTGTCTGATGAATAATCTAATGCATAAATATCTGGATAAATTTGTGGTCGTATTTATTGATGACATCTTAATTTACTCAAAGTTTGAAGAGGAACATATAAAACACTTAAAATTGTCTTACAAGAGTTACAAGAACATCAACTATATGCAAAATAAATGTGATTTCTTTAAGGATAAAATTCAGTATTTGGGTCATGTAGTGACTAAAGAAGGAATTTTTGTTTACCCTGAAAAGATAAAGGCAATCGAGGAATGGCCAATCCAAAAAGACGTAACTAACTTTCGATCATTCATGGGGATTACTCGTTATTATCGGAGATTCATCAAAGGGTCTTCAAGAATTGCAAATCCTATAACGTCTTTGCAGAAAAAGGGGAAGAAATTCGATTGGAATCAGAAGTGTGAAGACAGTTTTAAAAATTTAAAAACGTTACTAACCACTGCACCAATTCTAAGAATTGCTGACCCTATTAAATATTTTATAGTATGTACTGATGCATGCAATGAAGGTTTAGGTGGATTTTTAACTCAGGAAGGACACATCATTGCTTATGAGTCTAGGAAGCTGAATATTCATGAGAAAAATTATGCGACCTATGACTTAGAGTTAGTTGCTGTCATACATGCTTTAAAAATGTGGCGCCATCATTTAATTGGAAGGAATTTTATATTAATGACAGATAATAAAGGATTGAAATATCTGTTGGATCAACCTAACTTGAATGCTAGGCAAGCTATTTCTTAGTGAATACGATCTTGAAATTCAAAATATTAAAGGAAAGGAGAATAAGGTTTTTGATGCATTAAGTAGAAATGCAAAGTTGAATTTTACAACTGCCATCAGCACTTATAAGATAGAATTGGAAGAACAATTAGAAGATGGAATAGAACAAGATGAAAACTATCAGAAATTACAAGCAAAGGTAAGAGAAAATTTAATAGAAATTCTAAGTACAGGGTACAACTTGAACGGAAAAGGATTATTATTGTATAAAGATAGATTATACATACCTAATGTACCTAAGATTAAGTTGTTAATTTTAAAAGAAGTTCATAAAACTCCTTATTCAGGGCATCCGGGTTATCAGAAAACCATAACCATGCTAAGAAAGGATTATTTTTGGCGAAACATGAAAATTGAATTGGCAGAATACATTGCTAGGTGCTTCGAATGTCAACAAGTAAAAACTGAACATCAGCATCCAACTAGGCTACTTCAGCCATTGGCTATTCCTAGTTGGAAATGGGAGATAATTAGCCTTGATTTTATCACGAGACTACCTAGAAATCAGAACTTAAATGACTCAATAATGGTAGTTGTTGATAAATTGAGTAAGGTAGCACATTTTATACCTGTAAAAAATACTTATAAAGCTGCAAATATTGTTGATATTTTCTTAAAACAAATTTTTCAGTTGCATGAAATACTGAAGGTGATAATTTCAGACTGAGACCCTAAGTTTACAGGAAACTTTTGGAAATATTTGTTTAAAGGGTTAAATACTACGTTAAACTTTAGTACCTATTTCCATCCTCAAACCGATAGATAGACTGAAAGAGTAAATCAGGTATTGGAGGATCTTCTCAGAATGTATGTAAAGGAGCAGCCAGGTAAATGGGAAGATTACTTACACCTGGTAGAATTTGCTTACAATAATCATTATCAAGCTTCAGCTAGATATAGTCCTTTTGAAATTCTGTATGGAAGGAAATGCAATACCCCCATCTCTTGGAGTAATCCAGTGGACAGGCTAGTATTAGGACCTGAATTATTAAAGGAGATGGAGTTAATTGTAAAACAGGTATAAGGTAACTTGAAAGTTGCGCAAGATCGACAGAAAATCCAAGCAGATCTTAAACAAACTCCAAAAGAGTTCCAGGTAGGTGAACATGTTTTTATTAAGGTGAGACCTAAAAAGAGTTCTCAGAGGTTAGGTAGCTATGCTAAGATAGCACCCCGATATTGTGGTCCTTTTGAAATACTATCCAGGATAGGACGGGTAGCATATCAGTTAGCCCTACCACCAAATTTAAGAGTTCTCAATGTTTTTCACATTTTTGTATTAAAAAAATATGTACATGATGCTACTCATGTTATTAATTGGAATGATATGCAAGTGGAACCCGAAGGAGATTTTCTGGTGGAACCAAATTGTATCCTCGAAAGGAGGGAGATCTTTCCTTGAAATCGCGCCATTGGTCAGGTGAAGGTGCAATGGAAGCACCTTAGTCAAGAAGAATCCACCTGGGAATTAGAAAGCCATATGTGGGATGCATATCCAATTCTATTTAAGGGAAATTATGAGGATGAGGAATAAATAACATCGAGGACGATGTTATAAATTAAGGGGGTGTGTATGTCACATGCCCCAATTTGCAAAACAATTTAATGTCATTGAGGAACATTATGTTATATTTTATGCTAAAGTTTGTAATTGATGACCAAGTGGGGTCAAGGATAATTAACGTATTGCAGAATATTTTATTAATAAATAAATAAATGATGAGACAATAGCTTAGGGAAGCTGTTAAATGAGTGTTAACTGGTCACTTGGTGGAGGAGACTAGGTGGAGAGTATACTGACAAGTGGCAGCATCCTCAAACTACTTCTAATTGTTGCAGGTGGCAAATTCCCTATAATTGTGGTCATGATTCCCCAAGAATGTGGAACAGGAGCAGGTGGCTCATTAAGTAAAAACTGACCTAGAAGACCTAGGCATTGATATACAATTTCCCATTGAAGACAGCTGAGGCTGCTCATTCTAGAATTGTGATCATTCTGAGTGAATGAAGTGCACATTAGAAATTTGATGGAGGGGACTTGTACTTGAAGTGAGTTTGAGGGGTTAAATGCTGAAGATTGAACTTGTGCAGATATTCTGAGCTGAAGTTCTTACTACTATGAGCAGGGATGAATTATTGTTGTATATCTCGTCAAGTGATAGAGGATCTCAAGGTTACAACCTTCACCCAGTACTCTACCAGGAGGACGAGGAAATAGGATCGGGGGTCCCCAGAAAGTGCAGACTAAGCTTTCTCCAGGAATTGGTTGGGAGGAACATCCTCCTTAAGCTGTTGTTAACTCATCCATTGACAGGTTTTTATTTGTTCAGGTTTATTTATAGTTTATCTACTATTTTCATAAAAAGATTACTAGTTTTCAAAATATGCATATTATTGTTTTGTTAGGGTTTATGAAGAAAAGAGTATTGTTTATTGATTAAATTAGCGATTAGTACATTATATTTAAAACAGTAGTGATTTTGCTAAATGAAAAATGAATAGAAGGAAATTACCACACTGTATTTTTCCATGCCTTTTATAAGCCCATACATAGCTAGTTGTTTAAGTTAGATGTGTAGATTTGTTTACTAACTCTGAATGTAAAATGCAAATGACTTCTTCCATAGAATCATATGATTTATTTACAGAAATTTAGTTGTACTTGTTCTTTTTACTGGAAGTAACTGTATTATCTAATTACAGGAAAAGAATAGATTATATGTAAACCATTAGTAATCATATTAATCACAGAATCATTACTAGTATTAATATTTATTATAAATACAATAAATAAATATTAATAAACAAAGATAGGAACACTAAAAGTAATACTTAGGGTTAACCTAGATAGTACTTCATAGGACATTGTAATTATTTATTCAAAGTTTACATTTCCACTCTGTTCTGAAACATGGATGTTTTCTTTACTGTAACTCTCAAGAATTACCTAGGGTTTGCAAAAAATAGGTTTTTATCTCTGTAAACAGACTTTCATATTCTTATTCTTAACACAAAAATATAACAGTTGTAAATAATTATTTATTAAAAATAAAACAAATACAGAGCTAAAATTATTCTAAAAAATCATTCAAATACAGAACTATAGGTTATCCAAAGATAATAACCACTTGAGAGCAACATAATACTTTATTCACCTAATAACACTATATAATTTCAAATAGTAAAAATTAAGATAAATCAATTATATCAAATCTAAAATAACACTGTAAACAAATTAAAACAAAGACACAATAGAAATAACATAATGGCCCATGGTCTTTTTATAAATATTGGTCGAGGCTTAAGCCTGCTTAGAAACAAACTATACAAATTTAAATAGAACAGTAAACCAAAATTTTCGCTATTACATTTCATAAGTAAAAACCCTTTATCTAATTACAAGTCTTGTTGATTAAACAGTCTTATCATTACTAGCAAAGGCCACTTAAAATTCAAGTAACCAGACAGTGGTTGAAATATCATTGTCACAGCTTAAAGGCAAGTTTTAAAAATAAAGCAAAAATCTTTTACATCTTCCAGGCCGTAAAGGCTCTTTCAAGAAAACCCTAAGTCATGGCTGCAACAACCTTCAAGTTTATTGCCCATAATAACCACTAGGGTTTCAAAAATAGTATAAAAACAAAATAAAAAGGAGCAACAACCTAACAAGTAAACCAAGGCCGAGCCATAACCAGCATAGTGGAGTTTCATATATTTTTGACCACCACATCAATGCAGGAGAAAACCCTCAGTACAACCAGGGCTTACCAGGGTTCGCGTGGCTGAAAATGGGAGAGTTGTGCTATCAGCTAACCTCAAATTCCGAGAGAGAAACCTGCACAAAGAAACCTCCAATGGTTAAAAATATTTTTAATGAAATAAACATTTCCAAATTTATCTTAATTAAAACCTAGATAGGTCATTACCTACTAGTTTTCAGTTTTGAAGAAGTCATGGAAACAAGGCACCAAAGACAGCTTAATGGCACCTCGGAGGGTAATGACGAAAGCTAAGAATATGCCGAGTTCAACTGAAGACTCTAAGTCATGAATTTGAAGGAAAAGAGTAGCACTCCAACCAGAATGAGGAACACTCATGAATTAAAACTTTGTCCTATGTGTTTATGTAGAACGAAACTCACAGTCCTCATCCTGGTGAAGGAAGTTTTTTCCCACGCACTTTACCCATAGCAGTCTTTAATACATAAAAACCAACGTATAATTCTCACCAGTTTGAGCTCGCAGTAAAATTGAGAACCTGGAGGTCAACAAAGAACAATGGCAGCCACGAGCTCGCAGCTCAGCCGCACCAGTCGAAGGAACCCTCTCACTTGCAAAATGAAGGGTTAGGGGAAAACATAAGTCAACTTAACCAATGATTTTGACACCTTCACATGTCCGTCGATATTTTTCATCCTCATGGGTAGCATTTCAATAGTCATGTATGCAGTTTATAATCTGCATTAAAATTATTACAAATCAAAACAATAATCATTAGAATAATGTAATATTTTGATTTCTAATAATGTGCACTCTACTATGATCATTTCAATGCCTAATCTATCAACCATAGAAATAAGAAAAGGTTTTTCTTTTAGGGTTTTGTTGTAGGTCACGATAGGGTAGTTTCTTTTGCTAACATTGTTCTATAAAACATAGGTAAAAGACATACTTTTAACCATAAACTACTTTAAGAAGGAGATCTAATGATTCCTTGAGGTAGCATTCAGTGATTTGTTAAGAGTTGGAAAGTAAAATGTTAACTAGAACCTAAGAAATAATAAGATCTCCTATATTATGTAAACCAACAATCTTATCTCAAGATTTTACTAAACAAACTTGTGTAAAGTTATAGTTTATAGCTAAAATGTACAATAGGAATTGAGGTGTAAGATACAAGTAAAATAATTCAAAGTAAAAACTGTAAAAGTCTAAAGAAGCATTCTTTCAACTAGGATTAAAATCCTGATCCAATTCTTTTATTGCATGGTGTAGCTGAGGACACAAGTAAATGTAGTCCTCATACCTTATATAAAAGTCTCAATTGTAACTCTAAACATCTAAACAATAAATATACAGTTAAGAGTCAAAATAGTTTTGTTTGTATTTCTGAGAAAAACATTTAATTATAATATCCTAGGATAACGGTAAACGTGATATACATCTAATTAATATGATGACATAAGATGATCCAAGAGGATATTGGTGGCCACCCACCTATTCCACTTGGACCCCCACCATTGTTTCTTTCAGTTTTCCAATTTCTTTAATTATAGTACAATTTACTCATTTTGGTAGTTTTTGGGTCTTAAACTTCTGAAGCCATTTTGAGTCCCTATACGACGTTTTTTCGGCATCAAATGGTAGGGAAAACATGAGTCCATTTTGGACTCAATATTTGGTGTGTATGGATGTATTCCTTGAACAAATCTTTCTAACGATGAATCATGCACGTCAAACGGAGGTAGTATCCCAAAGTTACAACCTCAAGAAATTGATGTACCAAGTTACCCAACAGGGCCCACATTCTGGAGTTTCATCTCCTAGGGTTAGTTTTATGGATGTGTAGGGTTTCCATTATTTCTCAATAATATATAGGCCTTCGAACCTCATTGTAACACAGAGTTCAGAGGCATGTAGTCGCCACATCTCTTCTCAGAGATAAGGTACCGGCACTATAGCTTGTTTATTTCCATTCTGTATGTAAACAAGATTCAGTTCTTTGATTAATGAAATTAAGTGTTATTTCCACTACATATTTGTTTCTATGGTTATTTGTGTATTCTATTGTGTTCCTGCATAAATCTGGATCAGTGGTATCAGAGAAATCTGCTCTTTCTCAATCCTTCTTTGCATGTCCCCAACAAGGGCGGGGTATAAAGAGTTAGGGCTCGATCTGGTTGAACCTTTGCAAGATCAGCCTCGCAAATACCGACGGCCTCCCATGGGGGAGGAAAAGAAAGACAAGGGCGTAGAATATCCTATCAAAATGTTGCTCGAGGGGGGTAGAAGATCCTATCAAAATGTTGCTCGAGGAGGCCATTGAAAAACAAAGGAATGCAATGATGGATAACTTCGCCTAGATCCTTCAACGACTTCCCACTAGTGGTGCATCTGCATCTAGCAACCACTCTGGAGGTGCAACCCCTTTTAACGTACAAGTAAACTTTGACATTCCCATATTTGATGGCCGAATATATGCAAATGCCATAGATAGATGGTTGAATCTACTAGAAGGATATTTCTCGATTCGAGACTTTTTCGACCGGGAAAATATTACTTTTTCACTACTCAAATCCGCCCCCCATGTCAAGGACTGGTGGGAAACCTACTGTGAGAGAAAGGATGAGGAGGAACCCTCTCTGTTCTTGGCCATACCCACTTGGAATTCATTCTGAGATGCCATAAAGGGACAATATTATCCCGTGGGGAGCTATGAGGACAAGTACATACAATGGACTATGCTGCAGCAGCAAAGATATCAAGATGTGCATGAGATGACGAATCTGTTCCATACCCTACACACCAAGTTGGGTATCAAAGATTCAGAGAAAAATTTGGTACTAAAGTACCTCAGTTGTATGCACAGATACATTCAGGAGGAAATGGAGTTCCTCGACATCTCCTCGCTTGTTACGGCATACCGGTATGCTGCCAAAATTGAGCAAAAATTCAAACAGAAAAAGTGAGACTTTGGATCTACGAATCAGAAGCAAGCAAAAGGTGCCCCCAAACCACAGAACCAAGGACACAGCCAAGGCATGGCGACTCAAGACAACTTACCAAAGCTGCAAGCAAAGAACAACACTGCGAATCTAAAGAAGGAAGCGGGAAAGTGGTGCGAGTTCCATAAGAGCCCCACTCACAACACCAGTGAGTGTCAGACCAAGCAGTCACTAGTGGCCGAGATAAAGGATTTTGAATCAGATGCATACTTTGACATTGATTTAGAATCCGAGAAGGGGAATGAAAAAGGGAAGAAGATTATTGAGGCAGATCCCAACACCACCGTTGCCACCACAAATATCCAAAAGGAAGAACAAGAAGATTCATAGGAGGAGGAGCGTCTTTTCCACTCCCAGATGCGGGTAAAGGGTTCCCCGCTATAGTTCATTGTCGACAGTGGGAGACAAAAGAACCTCATTTCAGCAAAGGTCATGAAGCGGTTGGTCTTACCAACCACTGCACACCCACATTCGTACACCATCAGGTAGATTCACCAAGGATGGGATCTCTACGTCAGCCAGTAGTGTCGCCTTCCCTACAGCACCAAGCCCTTCACCGATGAAATATTATGTGATATTGCTCCTCTCGATTTTTTTGATGTATTACTAGGTCAACCATACTTATGGAAGCGACATGCTATGTATGAGTCTCGGCCTCATGCTGTTATTATTACATTGGGAAATAATTTTTACAGGATACCAGAGGTACCACCTCTTGCTGCTATCTCTTTGGTTACTGCAAAACAATGCAGTAAGCTCCTTTCCAAAATCGGGAAATTTGTTTTCTTGATGATCTGCCCTTAGTGAAAGAAGAATATCATGGCCATGACCTCTGAATAGGGCCCATCTGCATGAAAAAAACAAATGGACAAGGTCATGGAGGAGTATCGGGACATATTCACCTCACCCACAGGGGTTCCTCTACACTATCAAGTCAAGCACCCCATCGATCTGACCCCAGGTGGACTGCTGCCCAATGGACTGATCTATTGATGCTCTGTTCTGGAGAATGATGAAATCAAGAGGAAAATTTAGGAGCTACTACAGAAGGGTCACATCCGGCCAAGTTCATTTCCCTGTGGGAGCCCAATCATGTTGGTACAGAAGAAGGATGGGACTTGGAGACTCTGTATTGACTATCGGGTGCTGAACAAGATCATAGCCCGAAATAGGTACCTAATCCCACGGATTGATGACCTCCTAGACCAGCTTAAAGGGGAAAAATATTTTAGCAAGATCAACTTAAAGTCTGGGTATCACCAGGTACCGATCGAACTGACCGGTGTGTGGAAGAATGCCTTCAAATCCAAGGAGGGCCTTTTCGAATGGTCGGTCATGCCTTTCGGGCTAACGAATGCTCCTGCAACCTTCATGAGACTGATGGACGACATCTTGCGGCCATTCACCAACTCATTTGTAGTAGTGTACTTGGATGCCATCCTAATATTCAACTAGACTTAGGAAGAGCGCCTCCACCACATCCGACAGGTCCTCCAAACACTACGGCAACACAGGTTGTGTGCCAATTTGGACAAGTGCACTTTTGGCGTGACCCAGGTTCAGTATCTAGGATACATTATTGATGAGTATGGGGTACATGTGGATCCAACCAAGATCCAATTCATTCAGGATTGGCCAGCCCCAACTACTCTAACAGAGCTTCGCAGCTTTCTGGGTCTTGCTAATTTCTACCGCAGGTTCATGTTCGAGTTCTCTCATATCACTTGGCCCTTAAGTCAAGTCACCAAGGGAGGAGAAAAAGAAAAATTATTCTGGTCAGAAACTCTACAGAAGGCGTTTGTAGAATTGAAACATCGCCTCTGCTGTGCCTTAGTGCTAACATTACCAGACTTGCAACAACTAATTGAGATCGAGACAGACGCCTCTGACTATGCTATTGGGGCAGTCCTTACTCAACAAGGGAATCCAGTGTCATATCATAGTGAGACACTATCCGACATAGTCTGCAAATATCCCACTTACGACAAAGAGATGTATTCCATTGTATAGGCTTGTTGACAATGGAAGCATTACATTTTGGGGAAGGAAATGATCATCCACACAGACCATCAACCCCTGCAGTTCATATAGACACAAGGGAAGTTACATAACGATCGCCATCATAAGTGGTCCACATATATACAACAGTTTCATTTCAATATCAAGTACAAGAAGGGAAGCACCAATAATGTTGCAGACTGCCTCAGCCAACCACCGATCATGGCTATAACCACCGTGCTCAACTCTTGTGGGCACGAGACCTCTAATTGGTCTCTTCTCTACAAGAGCGATCCAGAATTCAGCCACACATATAGGACGCTCTTAGAGGGAAACCAAGTTCTAAATTTTCACCTCCAGGATGCACTACTATGTCACATGGAACACCTTTGTGTTCCTTCAAGTGAGCGTGCCAAGAGGATTTGGGAAGCGCATTATAGTTGGGTCGCTAGGAATTTTGGGGTCGAGAAAACAATGGTAGTACTGCAAAAGTATTTCTATTGGCCAAACCTTTGACAGGATGTGGGGAAGTACATTTGATCCTACACTGCCTCTGCCATTGCCAAACCGTCCATTAAGAAGCAAGGCCTCTATACTCCGTTGCCTACCCCTAGTTGACCTTCGGAATCCATCTCCATGGATTACATGTTGGGCCTTCCTTCTACTAAGCACGACAATGACTGTGTGTTCATGGTCGTCGACAAATTCTCAAGGATGGCCATAATGGCGCCCTCCAAGAAGAATATCACAACAGAATCCACTGCTAAACTCTTCTTTGAATGATTGTGGGTACACTTTGGGATCCCATAGTCTATAATCTCATATCAGGATAGTAGGTTCCTTAGTACATTATGGTCTATCCTATGGTCAATGCTAGACACTAAGCTCACAAAGTCCACAGCTTTCCATCCCCATACTGATGGCTAGCTGAGAGGTCGTCAACCAGATGATCATACACATTTTGCGCATGTACAACTCAAAGCATCCATGCACATGGGATGAGAGAATCCCCTATGTACACCATAGCTATAACCAGGCCCTCCACAGCTCCACCAACCACAGCCACTTTCAAGTGGGCTTGCGATTCCAGCCACTATGTCCCATTGACATAGCCATGCCATTTGCAGCTACTCAAGCTGATTCAGCTCATGTCCAGTCTAAAGTTTCTAAGGTGAACAACTTCATTGAGAGCATTCATCACATTCGCCAATAGGTTCATGACATATTTAACAGATCCAATGCTAAGTACAAGTAGCGGCATGATCAACATCAGGTGCAACACAACTTCCAGGTGGGCGACAAAGTGTGGCTACATTTGCAGAAGGAGCGCCTCGCTGGACCCCACCACAAGCTTTTCCTACTCCGATATGGGCCATACACCATCACCAAGGATGTCGGGGACAATGCCTTTGAGCTCAGTATTCCACCATTCCTTGTTCTGCACCCAATGTTTAATGTGGACTACCTTCGGCCCTACTTTCCACCTCTACTTGACACATCAGACGTGGCGGAACAACTCACACCAAAAGAGTTAAACCCCGACTACATGGAACAAGCCAGAATTGATCAGATTATGGACACATAGATCAAGAACACCTGCCAGTAGAAGATCCAGCTATATTGATTTGTCAAAGCAGGCCAACTCCTTCACCAGGGAAAGTGGCTCACCAGAGACCAAGTTCAGTAGAAGTTTCCTCATCTCATGGAGGAACTCAACGCAATGGGGTCCATTGCTTCCTAAGGTGGGAGGAATGATCCAGGAGGATATTGATGGCCACCCACCTATTCCACTTGGACCCCCACCATTGTTTCTTTTAGTTTTCCAGTTTCCTTAATTGTAGTACAATCTACTATTTTTGGTAGTTTTTGGGTCCTAAACTTTCGAAGCCGGTTTGAGGCCTTAAACGATTTTTTTTTGGCATCGAATGGTTGGGAAAATATGAGCCAGTTCTAGACTCAATGTTTTCTATTTATGGATGTATTCCTTGAATAGATCTTTATAACGATGTATCATGTGCATCAAACAGAGGTAGTATGCCAAAGTTACGACCCCGAGAAATTGATGTACCAAGTTACCCAACGGGGCCCACATTCTAGCGTTTCACCTCCTAGGGTTAGGTTTTTGGATATGTGTGGTTTCCATTGTTTCTCAATAATATATAGGCCTTCGACCCTCATTGTAACACAGAGTTCAGAGGCATGTAGCCACCACATCTCTTCTTAGAGATAAGCTACCGGCACTCTAGCTAGTTTATTTCCATTCTATATGTAAACAAGTTTCAGTTCTTTGATTAATGAAATGAAGTGTTATTTGCGTTGCATATTTGTTTCTATCGTTATTTGTGTACTCTGTTGTGTTCCTGCATAAATCCAGATCATAAGAATCCTTAGAAACAAAACTCATGGACAAGATAGATAAGAAATGTAGTTCAACAACATAGAGTGTTTCCTTCATGCTTACAAAAAGATTCAAATATTTAGGATCAAGACCAAACTCTAAATGTTGTTAACTGATCTAAGCATAAACTTACGAACCTTTGTTCTTCCTAATTTAACCTTTAGATTACATCTACTATAAGCAAAAGTACAAATATTCTTTAAAAGTAATATTAGATTTCATTTTGATAGTAATTGGTTTTGCATTTCAACCCAAGCATATGCAGAATTGTTTTAACATCTTTATGGAGTTTTGATGACCTAAATAAGATCGACGTTACCTTTTATGGAGACAAGCTGCATTTAAACATTCTATTTCTAACATCATATTTATGCTAACGAAGTGTCTTTCTTGACCTGAATATATATATAGTTTTTTTTACTAGAACATAAGCTTACCTGTTAAAAACCTGTAAAGAACCATAGTCCCACTATGTTAGCTATAAGCTAAGTAAGCCCCGATCACACCTAAGAAACTTTCCCTACATGACAAAAGAAAACAATAATATACTTAGCATTAGTAAAAGACAGATTTCTTTTCTACCTTCTGGAAAAATTTAACTGCTAGGATAAAATAGCACCAGCACAGTTTTTAAAGATAAGTCTTTAAGTTATACAAAACCTTATAAAGAAGTAATCTTCGTTTCTTTTGCAAATTGTTTAATTATCTAATAACAGTTAGTGGTTCTTTAGCATTGACATTTTACATTTTATGTCACATGAAAAATCTTAAATTTTTACGAATTTTTGAGTTATCAGAGAGAGAGAGAGAGAGAGAGAGAGAGAGAGAGAGAGAGAGAGGTGAGCAACAAAGGGATGGGGGGCGGTGAGAAATAGAGAGAGTGANAAATAGAGAGAGTGATGGAGGGAAGGATAGTGAGGGAGGTATAGATAAGGTGGAGAGAGGTTATGAGATATGGGAAGTGAGAGAGGGACACACACACACATAGAGATAGAGAGGGGGGAGGAGCAACACACACACCCACACACATAGAGATAGATAGAGATTGTGTGGGAGAGATGGAGGGAGGGGTGAGTGACAAAGAGAGAGGGGGGAGGGGTGAATGATAGAGAGAGTGATATGGAGGGAGATATAGTGAGGGAGGTATATAGAAGGTGGAGAGAGGATATGAGAGAGGCTATTAGAGAGGTATAATATTTTTTAATTATTTCTTATTAAATGATAAATAAAATAAAAATTAGTCTATTTAGATACTTATTACATCAATTTAAAAAAAATATTAAAATATAAAAATAATAATAATAATAAAAGTTTTAATTATATATAGGGGGATATGTTGTAACAATCATACCTAAAAAAAATACAGAATTAAATATTTAATTATCCGCCAAAAAAAATGTTCGTACAACACAATATGGGGTAGATGTTGTAATGTTCCTACCTAACAAAATACAAAAAAATGAATTATCCTTAAAACCAAGTGCAAGGGCTCCTAAAAAAACTAAGGTTTTATTGTACATGGTTTAGGAGGGCCTTGCAAATGGTTTAAAACCATGTGCAAAGGCCTTCTAAACAACCCATGGTTTTATTGTACATGGATTATGAGGGCCTTGCAAATGTTTTAAGACCATGTGCAAGCCTCCTAAACAACCCATGGTTTTATGAGGGCCTTGCACATGGTTGTAACCTTCTTAACTTATTTTAAAATAATTTAAATACCTAATTATTTGAAAGCCTAACTAATATGGAAAACCTAACAAATATGTTAGTTATCTTCATGAGTATTTGTAATATCTAACATTATTTTGTTAAACAGGTGTTATTAGTCAGTTATTTATGCAGTTATCTAGCATTATTTTGTTAAAAAGTTGTTATTAGTGAGTTATCTATGCATAACTACATGATCATCTAGTCTTGTTCTAGTTATCTCTAGGGATCTTCCATGCAAACAACATTATTTCTATAAAATATCATTTTAAAATTATGTTATCATAAAACAACTTAATACTTGGACTAAATAGTTAAAATTGACCACCATTATCTTTTTCAAAATAAATTTTAATTTAAAATTAAGATACACATTTAATTAAATAATTTATAAAATAATTTAAAGAAAATCCATTCACTATTTCTATAACATAATATATTAAATTTGTTATTCAATATTTTATGCTAATTAGTCTACTACTTTATAAACAAGTGAAATAGCAGCAAGGCTGCTTATACCTGCCTCTTAGAAATATTTTATTGTAATATTGTATATAGTTTAAATCTCTTTGCTAATACTAGAGTTTCACTCTTTCGTAATTTATAGTTTCAAAATTTAGTGGCCTTGGAGATGTTTACTCTCCAATCCTACACCAAGGCCTTGGTTTGCACTTAAAAATGAAATGATGGTTACTTTTAGATTAAAGCATTTATTTTCAAGGTAATTTTCTTAATTTCAAAGGTATGGTGGTGATACTGATGATGTTTCTATGACTCAATGGGTGGAAACATTTAATGCATAGATGCTCACTAAATTAACTTTTTCTTTTGATGAATTTATCTAAATTTATATCAAATTAAGAGTTTTTTTCTTCAAAATGCAACTTACTAAAGATTCAATCACTATTTCAATTGAAAAAAAACAGTATTTCTAGAGAATTTTTGGGTATAATTTCATAATTTTAAAATAAATTGTTTAAATTTATATAATTTAAATGTTGGTTTTATTTATATATTTAAAAATACAATTTAAACAATATAAAAAATAATGTTTTAAGAAGTAGTTCAGTAAGGTTTAATTTTTATCAATCAAATTTTCTCACGTTACAAAATTTAAATTTATTAAAAATAAATTTAATTATAACTTTATTATATATATTTTAAAATTAAAAAAATAATGATTTTAACTTTATTATATATATTTTATTAATTTTATTGCAAAATTATTGTCAAAATCACCACTCAGTCACCAAATTTTTTCAAGTTACGATATTTAAATTTATTAAAAATAAAATTAATTATAATTTTAATATATATATTTTAAAATTAATTTTAATTTTATTATATATATTTTATATTTTATTAATTAATTGCTAAATTATTATCAAAATCACCACTCAGTCACCACCAGTGAGATTATCTTGATTCGTGATTTCCTCCATCCAACTGGCCAGAAGCGTAGTCAACCTTTGACTCTGACTCTGCTCCTAAACCATTGAATAATAAAGGGAGAGTTTCAAACCGGATTTTGGTTGGGAACTTCAACCACTCAGTCACATCTGGATTTAGGTTGCGAACTTCAGTATAATTCATGACCACATTTTAGCCTTCACAAACCAGCGAATTACAAATAATGGAAAGAGAAGTCAATGGATTCATGGTAAAGATCACAAATAAAGAGCATGCTAGGTGAACAAAGGAATTAACTTCCTTCACCTCCTGCATCAATCGTTCGGCCAAATAACAAATAACAATAACAAATTGTACAGTTAATCAACATTATGTTTTACACTAATAATATCGGAGTACTGGGAGTTCTGAACAACGGGCGTTAATGCCTCAACCTTTTTATTACAACAATAGTCTGAATTCAATCAGAATTTTTGAAAAAACCACCAATTAACAGCGAATATTGCTATTCATCTAAACTGATGAGAGGCGGCGAATGTTTGTCCAAACTGCCAATCAGCTGGGGTGACATTGTACATGGTCAACGTTTTTCCGCTGCTTTTGGTCACTCTGAACGACAAACTCTGTCCATTCAGATATGAATTGCTTTGCCAATTTGAACCCCAGTTTCTCTTCATGGGTTCCCATTCACTACTGTTTGATCCTTTGATCCACGCCGCCTTCACATCTCCTCTTCCCCCAACATTGCTTATCAGAACCAGCTGGAAGTAGTCACGCCCATTTATTGTGAACTGTATTCCTCCTTTCTTCTTGCACGGAACCCTGCAACAATTCCATTCCCACCAGTACCCAATTCAATATATATGACAGATCTAATTGAATAACATACTATGTACATTTCAAAATTGAAATTGTGCGCATTTGGAGTAATTATAGTAATTAGTAATGAATTATATACCTTCTGTAGTGAACAGGCACTATGCCGACCTTGTATTGAGCAATCTGCAAGAATGCAGGCTGTTACATGTTGAAATGCTTGAGCGGTAAATTGCACCACCCTCCATTGTCATTGGGAAGGGCATTATTTGGTGGACATAAATTGGTGGCGGTGATAATAATCGATCTGTTTCCTGGAAGACACCATTGAGGAACTTTGGAGGCATCACACTTAATCTGAAAACATGCTCCACAAATCTGTCCATCGTTAAACAAAGCAGTGCTGAGGGCAGCAGTGCTGGTGCCATATCCAATGCTATACAAATTTCCATAACCACATGCACCCCCTGCATGCAATGCAAGCACAAACAATGAACATGATAAACTTCTAATGAATCACAACCATCTATTCAATGATAACAATTATTACTGAAAGAACATAATATAGGAGAACGTATGATGGCGATGGATCATGGCATTGAGTTTATAATGTAATTATGTCTGATCACTCACCCATTGTTTGAGATGCATCACTTCCACCATAAAACATAGCATCAGCAGCAGTCCATCTTGCTACATTGACAGTTAGATCCAGCTGCAACAGGATAAGCAGAATTAATGCAGGTATTGCAGTACCCAAAATCAAACAGCTTCCAGAGGGCGAGAATGGAGCAGATCAAACATCTTCTTCTGAAATTAAAGGAGGCACACGAAGAAAGTAAGACGATCCACAAAGCGCAAGCCATGAAATCCCTGAGAGAACGCATGGACAGAGATGTGGTGCAAATTCTGAAGAAAGCAAAGTTTATTAAAGGAAAATTGGAGGAACTGGACAAGGCCAATCTGTCGAGCTGCAGGATTCCCGGGTGTGGGCAAGGGAGTTCTGCCGATAGATCGCGCATCGCCACCACCAATGGCTTGAGAAATTCTCTGAAGAAAATGATGGGGGAATTTCAGAGTCTGAGACAGATTATCATGGCGGAGTACAAGGAGACGGTTGAGAGAAGGTACTACACTGTTACTGGTGAGAAAGCCGATGAAGAGACTATAGATCATATTATTGAAACAGGAGAAAGCGAAAACATGCTGCAGAGGGCAATTCAGGAACAGGGGAAAGGGAAGATTATTGAAGTGATCCGTGAGATTCAAGAGAGACATGACACTGTCAAAGAGATCGAGAAGAAATTGCTGGAGTTGCAACAGGTATTCCTTGACATGGCTGTGCTGGTCCAGGCTCAGGGTCAAGAGGTCGATAACATTGAAGCCAATGTCGAGCGTGCATCGTCTTTTGTCGACGGAGGCACACGGAAGCTCACACAGGCAAGAAGGCTTCAAAGAATACTCGAGAGTGGACGTGCATAGCAATAAGTTGAATGTTCAAATTCAGACTTTGAATTATAAATAACATAATAATAAAATAAATGTTGATGTCATCATTGCCATGTGTCAAGTGAAAACCAGATACCAAACTCCAAGAATGACATCATTCTTCATTGGCCAATTAGAAGTTTACAAAATAGCAAATACAAATATTTTTATTAAAATTTAAAATATTTAAAAATTGCTATTTTTCATATTACAAAGTTAAACTTTGGAATAGAGATTTTAATCTTTTAAATATGCACCAATATGCACCAACTAATACCCAAAGTCAAAGGGGTTTGAATTCAATCGATTACAATATACCTGCTGAACTTAAAGGGGCAGGTATAATAATATATATTTTAAAGTTATGAACTTAAGTCATTTAAGTCAAACACAATTTCTTTGTTCATAGCATTATCATAAAAGCCATTCACCCTTTTCATCTAATTTTAATCCCAAAACAGAAAGGAAAACTAAAAGCAACCAAATCATATAGAGTAACCAACCTTATATATGCTATTATAATATACTTCATATATAAACTTTACAAAATTCATTAGATTAAAAGAAATTTATTAATACATTCGATATATATCAAAGCTATAAAGGTAACATTACATTAACTTATGATTGACTTATTGACTGCTCATTAACAATATCATATCCAAATCACATATATACTTTACAAAATTAAAATGATCTCCAAAGATCTCTTAATACATTCAATCAATCTCAAAAGTGCTTAAGCTAACTTTTTCAGGAATATTAAAAAAACTATTCACTAGCACTATCATAACTAGATCAAAAGAGTTCAGTTAACATAGCACAAAAAAACTAGAAACAAACTACACATCCTTCATTAAAAAAGACTCGCAAGAAAAAGTCTCAAAAATATGATCTCACAAATATTCAAGGAAAAAAAACTTCATCTCAGAAATATGATCTTTGTTCATGACCTTACACTATCATAAAAGTCATTCAGTGTCATTTCTATTTATTTTAATCCCAAAACACAAAGGAAAATGGTATGCAGCCCAATCATGTATAAGTCAAACAATTGTGTTAATATAATCAACCTTATATTTACTTTTATAATACAATTAAGATATAAACTTTACAAAATTAATCAAAACATTAAGGTGTTCACTAAAAATTAACTTAACAAATGCTCACTAGAAATACCATAACCATATCAAAAAAAATTCAGTTAACATAGCAAAAAAGAAACTACAAACATGTTACAAAGTATCCATAAAAAAGACTAAATATATTATCTTTGAAATACTTAGGAAAAAAAAAAAGTGATTTCAGAAATACTCACAATTATAATCTCTTTGTTGATAACATTAAACTATCATAAAAGTCATTCACTATCATTTTCATCTATTTTAATTCCTAAACATAATAAGTCAAACAGCTATGTTAATATAATTAATAATCAATTTTATATCTACTATTATATTATAATATAATCAAGATATAAACTTTAAACTTTACAAAATTCATCTTAAAATCACTAGAATATCTATTAACACATTAGTCCAGTCCCAAACTGTCAAGACCAACCTTCTTTCCACCATGAATATTTAATAGTGGGTGATTCCATGAAGATGGGTAACACTTTTTGGCCAAATTTGGTGATGAAAACCTGATTTTTTACTCATGTGCTAGATAGAAGCCCTCAAAACGCATATATGCCATGTGAATTTTGACTTGCAGTAAAAAAACAAATTGTAGAATATTATGTTGGCTTCATGGTTATATTTTTTTAAAATATTCCGATGTCATTTAATGTGTGAATTTTTGCATTTAATGAACTGTGTGACCTTAAAAATTTGAAGAAGCTAATAAGTGGCTCGTGTCCACGTAGTGTAATTCAATCTTGCATTAATAATTTTAAAAAACTATTTATATGATCATGATCTACATAAAATGCAATGTGATGTGCATATTTTTTTGTTAATTTTTTTCGCATTATACAATTATTTATTATTTTTCGAAAGTGACCACATTCGATTTCAACATCGTTTTAAACACATATGTGTCCACGTAAAGAATTTTTTTCTATTTTTTCAAAAATTGAAAAACCAAAGATACCCTTTTGAAGAGGACACGTCGATATGTGATGTGTACATTTTTAAGAATTTTTTGGCTGTGTATTTTTAACTCTGCGGATTTTTCTTTGAGCTGCTTCGAAGTTACAGTGTAGTTTTCTAAGTATAAGTTTTAGAAGTAATTAAAAAATAAATATCATATGAATACCAAAATGCGTGTATGATACGTCAATGGATAGAAGATTCTTTGGTGAATCTATCGGTATCAACTCCGCTCAGTTATGTGTTAAGAATGGTAGGGTTTACACCTCTTCAAGGCACAGGAAATTTTCCATTTGTTTGAATGAGGGCTAAGTCTGTTTTTTTAAGCCCTCGACCGAGGTATTTAAATACCTCGGTCTAGGTATTAATAATACCTCGACCGAGGGTTTGTAAAGCCCTCGACCGAGGGTTTAAAAACCCTCGGTCGAGGTCTTATTAATACCTCGACCGAGGTATTAGCT
>LPNX010142229.1:199185-210542 GCA_001517045.1 Pseudotsuga menziesii
ATATAGAGAACCACACCTATTGCTCAATACGTCCAATAAGGATATAACTCCGAGTTTTACATTGTCTATACAAAGGGTAGGCCTTGTGGTCTAGGCCATGCTTTATGACCAAATACTAGAGACAAAGGCCCTAAGACCCGTTCCTCTATGAATCATGTATCATGTATCATGCACATGCTCTTAAAAACCAATTTCAAATAAATTTTTATAAAAAATTTATTATTTGTCTCGGGCCTACAGTTGATTAATTGTATTTATGGTTCATATAGATTTGTTTAGTTGGTGTTTTATTGATTTTTTTCAATCCTCCATGAATTCACGGAGGATTGAAAAAAATCGAGCAGCATTTCGGCTTGCCCGAGACACATTTCAAAAATAAACCGGTAGCATAAACCCTACTGGTTGACATAATTTATATATATATATATATATATATATATATATATATATATATAACAAATTAACCAAAAAAATCAATTTAACTACAAATTTTCAAAAATCCGGCAGCATTTCTGCTTGCCGGTACACATTTTAAACATGAGAGTTATAAAAATATAAATTTACTAAATTTGAAAACAAAACTATAAAAACATACATTTACTAAATTTGAAAACAAAATTATAAAAATATACAATTATCAAATTTTATAAATTTATAAAAAAAAAAATTTTAATTCCATTTAAATTGAAAAATGTTACCTCTTTGCTCCGACATTGTGATGAGGATGGGTTGCTTTGGGGCGATGGTCGTTGTTCCTCGGTCGAGGTATGTACCTCGACCGAGGTCCATACCTCGACCGAGCTATATTTATTAACCCTCGGTCGAGGTATTAATACCTCGACCGAGGGTTAATAAATACCTCTACCGAGAGCTGAAAAAAACCTCGGTCGAGGGCTTTATAAAACCTAGGTCGAGGTATTAATACCTTGGTCGAGGGTTTATAAAGCCCTCGACCGAGGTACGTTTTTTTGTTTTTGGCAAGATACGCTTGCCAAAAAGTGTTACCCAAGTCCGTGGATTCACCCTAGTATTGAAAGGTTCCATTACATTAACTTATAATGGACTTACAAAATATTCATCAACAGTATCATAACCAGATCAGAAGAGTTCAATTAACATTATAAGTCAAATAACTATGTTTATATAATCAATCATCAACTTTATATCTATAATCAAGATATAAACTTTAAACTTTACAAAATTAGTCTTAATATCACTAAATATCTATTAATACATTAGTCCAGTCCCAAAACTGTCAGAACCAACATTCTGTCCACCATGAATATCCAATAGTATTGAAAAGTTCCATTACATTAACTTATAATAGACTTACAAACTGTTCATTAACAATGTCATAATAAGATTAAAAAAATTCAATTAACATAAGACAAAAACTACAAAACATGACCAGGAAAAAGTAAAAAAAAATATTCCAAAAAATACATTTAAGAAAAAGATATCTCAAAAATATGATCCCTTTGTTCACAATCTTGCACTGTCATAAAAGAATACCAACAGGAAAAAGTCCAAAAAATATGATCTATAAAATAGTCTTGAGAAAAAAGTATCTCAGAAGTGTGATCCCTTTGGCCCCAACCTTACAATGTCATATAAACCATGTCATAAAAATCCCGGAGACTGACAATATAATACTGCAGATTATTGGAAAATTCGTATCAACCACCATCCCCCTTTCTACAGAGTCAATCACAAAGATAGAGAGTAAAGTACTGAAGCCAAGAATTGGGGCAGAAGAATACAAAAGAAATGCATTGACATATTCCATATCTCAGCTTAAAACCTCAACAGTAAGAAGACAAATGGAGTAAACAGAAAAGATCCAAAATAGTATTTTCCTGCTCAACCTAATACTTCAACAATGAAGAGATTTGAAAAAGATCTTATCCAGAGAATGCCTTGCTCACACAGTAGCCATTGGCACCATGAGACTGGACTCGTTCTTATATAGAGTTAGAAGTCTTCGCAATAATCTAGGTATTAAAGTAACAATAAATTTCAACTAGCAACATAAATTAGTTTTATTAAATTATTGTTTAAAGATTTTAAACATTACCATGAGGTGGCATTCCATGTGTTTTACCGTGAGACGGTACTCAAGTGTTCTTCATGTAGAGTTAAAAATCTTTTTAAAGTTTGAGTGGTTGATAATATGTCCATTTCTTCAAAATATAAATTTTAACTTAGTAATAAATATTAGGTTTAAAAAAAAAATTAAATGAAAAAATAAGATTAAAAAAGGTTTTATGTAAATATGGATTTAGATATTTGACTAGCACACCCACATAGTTTATGGTTGGAACAAGTAGATAAGGATCAAATGGAAACTAGTTTAATTTTGAGTTATCCATGTCTCGCTATATGTTATCATCAACATTCTTCTTGTTATCCATTTATCAACTACCAAATATTTTTATATTTGTTTTAATTTTTATCTCACATTCTTCTAGTTATTTGTTGTGGGGATTATCCATTACTATGAGTTATCCATGCATCGCTTAGCTATCTTCCAATTAATTTTTATATTCCTTTTTTTATAATTTTTTATTTCAAATTTTGAAATACTGCCATAAAATCAATCTCTACAGTAAATGTATCTCATCCTAGTCGGTAGGATGAAAAATCATAGGTCGTAATTATAATATAGTTTTGTTTCCAATTACAAAATAAATTGAGAAAAAAAAGCATTTTATGTTTATATGTGAAGTTGGCTTAAATATTATTATTTTTAATTATTTTATATGTGAAGTTGGCTTAGCTAGCTTCTAGTTATTTTTTATATTCCTTTTTTTATAATCGTTTATTTCAAATTTTGAAATAAAGCATAGGTCGTGGTCCACCCCAAATCTCAAATAAAAATGTCTATTGACCCAATTATATTATTATTTTTAAAGTATATTTATTTTCAATTACAAAATAAATTGAGAAAAAAATCATATGTTTATATGTGAAGTTGGCTTAATTATTATTTTTTTAAATGTTTTAGTTTTGTAGATTTCTCAAGTGTGTCATGATGTTAAACCTAATGTCAACACAAAAACTAGGTTTAGGAACATATATGCAATACAAATTCATGGAATGTGTATTATGTTAGAGAAAAAAAAACACAAACTGCAATCACCATAAACTCTTCATTATAAACAAAAAGTTAATTACAATATAAACCCTAAATAAACTTTTCCACGTTGAAGCACCATGGACTTGCTTGAACTAGTATACAAGAACTCTCTAAGTTTTGGACTTGTTTGAACTAGTATACAAGAACTCTCTAAGTTTGTAGAGTCTAAGGCCATGAATAATAAGGTCTCGAACCATAACATGGGAATATGTGCATCATCAAAAGGTATTTCCCATTAAGATCTTACAATGGCCATGGATCAAAGTAAGGGATTTATGCCCCAAATTATGTTGGTTTAGTTTAAGGGTCAATGGATGAGGTTATAAAACGTCAAATATGACTATTGTGAAGAATATTTGGCCTCTCACAAAGGATATGACCATTGCTAAGAGTTGATATGCATCATATGCACTCTCTTAGCCTTCATGACTTTGAATGAGATCTCAACCTCTGTTGGCCTTCATGACTTTGAATGAGATCTCAACCCATAAAAGATAACCTTTGTAGGGGATATTTGTAATGTACCTAAAATTCTCAATAAATTATTTGGGAAATGGGGTATAATTTTTTTCCTCTAATATTATCCATCAAACCAATTAACTACACATTCTTTTTAAATAAACTATGTAAACTCCAATGAATACTTGAGCATTATATCAAGAACATTATCACTAAAATCATCTTTGCGTATAATAAATGTAAATTAATCCAAGAATGTACTTTATGAAATAATACTTAAAGACTTCATAACCATTTGGAGACCATGCCTTTCAATACAACCTTTGTAATTTGTATAGAGTAAAAGGATTCTTCTAACCACTTGTTTAGTATGCAGGCCCTTTCTTCTTCATCCAAGGATATCTCTTCCTCAAGAAGGTTGTCCTTCTCCTCTTCGACTGTCAATCCCTTAAGCAAGGATGCCCCTACTCTAGATTCAGGTGCACTCCTTCTTCCTCCCCCCTCCCTTGCAGTTAGTTATTCATGTGAATATGTAGTGCAAGGTGTTAGTTGAAAAATCACTCCTTCATAATGGTTAGCAAGATAATATCCCATTCTCTAGGGCTTACCTTTTGCTAATTCAAAACCTAACTATCCCCAACATCTCTTTCTTAATAATATTCATTTCCTCTTGATTAAAAGATTGTTATTTAATAATGCTAACATGGTCATATTCACTTGTCTTTTAAATTAAATGGACAAAAGTTTGTGTGTGTGTGTGTCAACCTAATACTAACGATATCATCACGTGACAATATTACCACATAATATATATGCATATGAATGATAATTTATAATCAATTAAAATGTAGACTTTATTATATTTATGTAGATGTATCAACATATATAAATGTAATGATGATTTAAGAAACAATTAGATCACTCTAATTAAAAGTAATCATTTAGATTTCATGATAATCTATTTTCTTTAGATTGTTTAAAGAATAATAATTCTCGTCACATCATAATCCTATCTTAAAATTTATAAGCTAATAATATTTCATTTAGCTTCTCATGTTGATGGCATGTTATTTCAATGCTTAAGGCCTATAGCAAGCATCATAGTCATACTTACAGACTTAGACTAATTAATTGAACAACTCACTTCCTTTGAGTTCCCAAGGCACTATGATGACACCTAGTCATCATCAACACAGAAACCAAGGTTTCTTAGTTCATCAAATTCCCCCCATTTTGATTCATTGCCCTTATCGTTTAGTTACATCATGCCTTTAGTCTCCTAGATATACATTTCAATTTACAATACACATTAGCATGCTTAAATTCTTGCATGGTTCGAATTATAAAATCATAACAATACTTACAATGTTCATTGGTGGGGCCTTAGCCTTGGGATCCTCTCCAAGAACTACATCTTTACATATATACATTTCAATTACACAAGGTAGGGGTCTAGAGAGGTATTACAATATTTTACCTCCAATTGATAATACAAGAGGACCATTAGGAAGTATTGTTCACAATAGAGAGGTATCAATTCCTTAATAATGATCAAGGCATGAAATTGAGGGCATTGGGCCATGAATGAAACTTTTTAGGCTCGATGAATTTGTAATAGGCCTCCAATCACCACTAATAACCTTTTAGTGGACCTTTGGAATCCACTACAACTAAGAGTGTAGTTAGGAGGTATTGTGCACCATCAATTGGCCATAGAGTCTTCACAATGATTAGGAGATGAAAATGATTTACTTGTACGATATGAATGATTCCTATCATACTCAATGAAGATGAAAGATACATATAACCACTAGTAATAACCTTTGTAGGATATTATTCATTTGTATATGCAAATATCAACGCCGTTAGAAATTATTGTACAACATAGACATGTGCTGGGGACATGATAATGATCGAGGGATAAAATTAATGGATTTAGGTCACAAATGAGGCTTCTCATGTTTAAAATATATAATAAAAACCTCAATCCACCAAGTATAATCATTATATGGAATATTTAGTCTCCCACTAATAATATGATCATTGTCAAGAGTTATTGTGCACCATGGACCAATCTAGGCCTTAACAATCACTAAAATATGAAAATATGTTCATATTAGTAAATAAATGAGATTTATATAACTTGGTGGTTGTTGGAATATTAAAAACCCACCTATAGACTAAGGATATAATATTTAATCATTTTGATTAAATTCCTTTGTTCTAGACTAGGTGTTTGGCCTGCACTTGCACCACTTGGTCAATACTTTCCATAAACTTCCCGAAGAGCTCCTTATACTAATTCTAGATATGATTCTTCCAAATTTATTGATTTCCCAGATTAGTAACTGCGCGTTCGTGTCCTTTTCTACCTTTAATCTACTTTTCCTTTTTTTTAGTGGATAAGGTAAAGCTAGTTAACTTGGAAATTACTATCTTTCATGGCCAACCCATCCTCCATGATTTTCTCTCGAGTTTCCATGATTAGTAAGCATTTCCTTCACTCATCACACCTCACTCCTGGTTTATCCAATTAGTAAGCTCTTGGACTGATTTGGAAAGTGATTTAGTCACATGTGGGAGTTTTTCATATTTAGTAAGCCCGCCTTATGAGCTAGCTTGAGTTTCTACTTTGGAAATTCTATTTTCCTTTATAAGGATGTATTATCTGTGTAATAATATCATTCATTAATCATTGTTAATAAGAGCTTCATTCTTCATGATTGTTCATTATTATTTTTCTTTCTTTATGCTAATTCTCTGCAATTCTCTGTGAGGTTAATTGTGTGCCTAGATCCTTTGCTTGTTTATCAAATTCCTTATGCCACCTTGGATTTACAATTTATACATGGTATTAGAGCTATGATCTCTCATTAATTAATTATCCATTTTAGATTTGCAGGTACAACTTGAATATGGATTCAAGAGTATCAATTCTTCATCTTACATGCTTCTTACTCCATTCACAAGTTATTCAGAGTGGAAATTGAAGATGATTTCATCTCTAAAGAGACAAGGTCTCTATGAGATATATATTGGAGCTGGTGAAGAGTGTTATGAAGAGAAGAATGGATGGCTAAATGAATGTGATATAGCTTATGGAATTAAGTGTCTGGCAATGTCTCCAAAGATGCATTATCTCATACATTTTGTTGAATATGCATTCGATCTTTGGAACAATTTAGACAAAGCTTTTGGTGTGCAGAAAGAAGAAGATGAAGCTTGGAGCGAACCCAAAACCTCCTCATGTATTCTTTCTCAAGATGTCTCAGCATCTACAATATATGATGAAGTTTTCATGATGAAGAAGTCACTCATACAGTCCTTTTTTCTACCATTCTCTTTTATTTGAATGCTTCATCTTTCTATCAAGATGCAGATATTAGAGAGCCATTTTTTTGTGTCTATTGAAGTTAAAGATCCTAATTCATCTTCTTATGATGCTTCTGATGAAAAATAAGTGACGAATGGAGATATCATTTTGGAATATTAACTCACACATTCAATGTTCGCTATGTCTTCTATTATGGATTATGAGATCCATATGCCAAATATTTCACACCTAGTGCATACTTCACTTGCTCATGGTGCACAACTTAGTATCTTCCTGGATGCTTTCCTAGCTATATCAATTCTTATCTATGTCATACCACTCACCATACTTGAGCTCATGCTCTTTTGCATCTCCTCCTTCATTCCTGACACTTATTCTCAACGCCTCCTTGAATATTTTGAACATCTCTCTCTGTTATGTTTTCATACTTCTACCACATAGTATTCTTTATTAGTTTATGATCTAGAAGATGATCCATCTTCTTCCCATAAGTCTACTAATGGGATAATTTGTGTTCTGATAATTTGGAAGCTAGATCAACCTACGGATTCTATCCATTCACTCTCATTGATCCTAAGCCTCCTCATTTTTCCTACATGGTCACTTGTACATGACTTCCTCTTAGTGTAAGTGAAGTTGGAGACCTTATGCATTCACTTGGACACTTGTATCACCTATTTGGAGCTTATTTCACCTATGCTAGTTCGAATTCCAAGTCATCATACCATCTTGGAGATGATTACAACTCTCATTTGATGCTTCAAGAACCTTTAGTCCTACTTACACATCAGTGGATATCAGTTGTTTTACATGGTCCCATTTTCCATCATGCAGTTGCTTATGTTCCCAATCTAGTTGACCAGATTTCTCTTCTTCCAAAGAATAATATTCCTCTAGACATCAACATTTAGGTTGAAGCAATATTTTTGGTTTACCTTTCATGTCCATTTTTTAGGGAGGGTTTTGTTCCCATGAGGTTTTCCATGTTTCCTCAATTCACATGGATGAATAATGTAAAGGGTGACCATAATGCCTAAGTTGTATGGGCCCTAAATTTTGGCTTCATATAGTTATGCTTAAGAGGGGGTGTTGGAATATTAAAAACCCACTTCTAGACTTAGAATATAATATTTACTCATTTGATTGAATTCCTATGTTCTAGACTAGGTAATTGGCCTCAACTTGCTCCAATACTTGCCATAAATACCCTAGGAGTTCCTGATACTAATTCTGGATAAGATTTTTCCAACTTTATTGACTGCCCAGATTAATAACTGTACTTTCCTATCCTTTTATGCCTTTAGACCGATTTTCCTTCTTTTGAATGGATAAGGTAAAGCTAGCTAACTTGGAAACTAGTATCTTCTATGGCTAACCCATACTCCATGAATTTTTTTTAGTTTCCATGATTAGTAGTCCTTTCCTTCACTCATCACACCTCACTCATGCTTTATCCAATTCATGAGATCTTGGATTGATTTCGAAAGTGCTTTAGTCAACTATGGGGGTTTTTCATATTTAGTAAACCTGCCTTATGAGCTAGCTTGAATTGCTTCTTTAGAAATTCTATTTTCCTTTATAAGGATGTATTATCTATGTAATAATATCATTAATTTATCATTCTTTAATGAGAGCTTCATTTTTCATGAGTGTTCACTATTCTTCTTCTCTCTTTATGCTAATTTTGTGCAATTCTCAATGAAGTTAATTGTGTGTCTAGATCCTTAACTTTCTTATGAAATTCTTTATGCCACCTTGGATTTAGAATTTCTAGAGTGGTGATGAAAAATAGTTCAAACAACCACACATGAAATTTGTAGTGTTTGACTAACATAGGATATTTCTAGAAGATCGATCACTTTTAGAAGGTTCTCATACAAACATGTCACATGTCAAAACACCGATGTTTTTACATGGTTTAAACCCTCAAAGAGAGAAACACTCCACGATTCCAACCAAATATCTATTTCAGGAAATATTATTATGCAAAACAAAAAGATATAGTGAGATTTGCATCAATGATCAATGAGTAAATGACCATCTGTGCTCTTTAAATAGAGATCATGGGCTAATCGAATACTAAGCCATGGATCAATGCCATTAAGATCAACGTAACAATGAACCATCATATAACTCTATGACTAGAACACATCACGATTGTAGGATTACTAATGAAACACACTTTACCTAAAGATACAATATAACAAGTTGTTCTCAACTTACTCCTAGGTGTCTAAATATCTTAACATCCCCTCTTAAGAACAACTTGGGATAGAATTGAAAGGTTTACAAATGTGACACTAAAAGAGAAGGAAGGAGGAAATAGAGCTTATCCACTGTTAATGACAAATTCCTAAATTCTTAACATGCATTGAAGTTTATAAAAGGGTGAGTGCAAGCTAATGAGGGTCACTTTTGGCGCGTTAGATGTAATAGAAAATTGAAAAAGTTAGGAATCCCTCAATTTTTGAGAAATTTACACTAAATAACTTGCTTTGAGTAAAAAAGATGAAATGTAGGAAAATGAATCACGTTTCCGAATATATAATTTTTATGTATTGAAATTTTTTATAACTATGTCAAGTTTCATATTTTCTAACAAACACCTTTTGTTTTATAGGAAAATGATAAGGTACATGTTTTTTTGGGTGCATCCTTTGAGGACCTAAATGATGGTTTTGGGATACAAAATTTTTCAGGCATGTAGAGAACATATAGCACTAGTGCAATGCTATTTTTCCAAAATAAAATTAGTAATTTTTAATATTTTTTATAATTATCTAAGTGATCATTCCTCGAAAATGGTATGTCTTTTGTGGGTGCAACATTTGAAGGTCTTAATGAAATAATAATGAAATGGGTTTTTTAAAGAATGTAGAGGTTAGTGTCTTCTAGTAAACCATATAATTGTTTTTGAAACGATTAAGATTTGAAAAAAATATGGAAAAAACACTACCAACATGTTTTTTGAGTTAAGGAGTTAGGACACAATAGAAATTGAAAGCAAATAGAAAAATATAATATTTTTAAATAAACATTACATATTTAGAATCTGAAGAAAAAATACTATTTATGTTTAAGATTTCTTCAAAAGTGATTATGTGTAGCATACTGTAATGAGTGCATAAACAACAACTTCTTCAGAAACTAGAAGAAATGACCAATTAGTTATGGTTTATCATATACCATAGCACATGTTTGGTATTACCGAAGCAAACTCCATACACATACGACTATTGGTGACATGTGAGCAAGTAAATTGGAATGTTTAAATTCAAATTACATTTCCCGCTCTTTTAGAATTGTAAAATGCGTGCGCATTATAGAATTATAAAACGTGCGCGCATTATAGAACTACAGAACGTGTGCGTGTTATAGAACTACAAAACGTGTCCGTGTTATATAACTACAAAACGCGCACGCATTATGTAGTTCTATAACGCGTGCATGTTATGTAGAGCATAAAATCTAACATTGTATGCAAGACATCAAATGTATGGTTAATAGTTGAGAGGGGGTGTGGAAGGGTCAAGGGCCTACGAGGATGTTGGAAGTTTAGCTAAGGATGGTTAATAGTTCAGAGGGGGTGGGGAAGGATCAAGGGTTTAGGATAATGTTAGAAGTTCGAGTGGGGATGGTTAATAGTTGAGAGAGGATGGACAAGGGTCAAGGTCCTAGGACGATGTTGTAAGTTCGAGTGAGTATGGGTAATAGTTGAGAGGAGGTGGGGAAGGGTAAAGGTCCTAGGAGGATGTTGTAAATTCAAGTGGATAAAGATGAATGTAATGAGAACATTATGGGTTACAAGGGTGAAGGGGAGTGTGGATTGAGATCAATATTAGGAGGAGAAGAGGTGTTGAATATGTATAGGGTTAGAAGCAATACATGAGACTTGAGTGACAAAGGGGGATAAGGTAGAGGGGAGGAAGTCGGTGATGGTTTGATGAGAGAGAGGATTGGTGAATGGAAAGGTGGATATGGAGTATTAGAGGAGGAATATGGTGTGTTGGAGGAGAGAGGTGAAAGCAGGGGGAAAATGAAGAGAGGGGAATGAAATGCGATGAAACAGAGAATAAGGGTCATAATGAGGTAGGGGGTTGAGGAGAAGGGATAAGTTGAAAACATAGAGGAAGGGAGTATAATAGAGAGAGAGAGAGAGAGAGAGAGAGAGAGAGAGAGAGGTAATGATGTAGAGAGAGTGTGAGAGAGAATAAGATAGAGAGGAAGGAGGGGGAGTGAGGGAGGGATGGAGAAAGAGTGAAGGAAACAGATAGAGAGGGAGGGATTTAAAGTGTATGTGTGTGAGAGGGGGGGATACACGCAAGGAGAGAAAGGGGGGAGGGACACACATGTATAGGGAGATATAGCGAGAGATGGTGTCAAAGACAGAGGGTTGAGGGTTGAGCGATGGACAAAGAAGGAGATTGT
>LPNX010142257.1:1181-14089 GCA_001517045.1 Pseudotsuga menziesii
TGATTGTAACTGTTTGTAACCTATATATTAAGCTGTTGAGCCACACAAGAACACAGTTCAGTTCTTGGCTTTGTACGATCTATTGAGAATAATATAGTCTGTTCATCCTATCTTGTTCTTGTCTCTTGCATCTGTGTATATTTTTGTATGTATTATTGGTAACCTTATGTGATCTGTGAGATTACAACACCTGCTCCCAGTGATGATAATGACAATTTTGAGGAGAAAATATTTAAAGCCTGTCTCCCACAGAATTGGAATGGGTAGAGATGACCTTGATGGAGTCAAGATAGTCTTTTTATAAGTATCCAAAAGAAGTCATATGGATAGAATATGAGGAAGATAAAATAAGGGAACCCATGATAGACACTGAAGAAAAGGATGACAACAAGAATGTGATCGATAATGTTTTTGCATTAGATCAACATCTACTAATTATGGGTTATGAAGCTATACATTGTGGACCTATAGCATCTATTGGCATGCTAGATACAAACCCAATTTCTCATAATGTGCATCATGATGAAAAAAAAATGATATTACCATGTTTGGAGAGAAAAAAGAAGCACGATAAAGAACTTGCACATTGTTCTCAACAATTTTTGATGGATAAATATATTTATTTGATTGATAATGTTGGAAGGGCCATACCCATATAAAACTTTCAATTGAAGGCAACATCGTCAAAAATACATACTCTCAAAGTTTCCCAATGAATATTGGCAGGAAACTCTGATAGTAAAGAAATTCCATTGTATTGTGCTAACAACAAGAAGCAATTAATATCTACTTAAACATTATGGAAATACTAGTCATGGTTCTACAAACACAAGTGTAGATAGTGAGGTAGAAGTTGTGTATTTACTAAATATAACCTACATTCCAAATGGTGTTAAACATGATAGTGGACCTATTGTTGGAGATCTAGATAGTATTAGAACTGTTGTGCCATTAGATCATCAAACAATGAGTGCAATCAGATTCTTAATTATTATGTAGTGAAGGAGAATGAAAAATACACACTGAATGAATCAAATCTCACAGGAAATAGACAAGTATTGCTCAGTTAACTACAGTATCATATTCATTACAATATCTGGTGTTACAATAGTGTTACATAAGGAATAATTCAAATCATTAGGGATGAATTCGAATCTAACAACTGAATCTAATGGTATGTCACTTCATGGCTAACTAAACATGTCTAAATCACTACCAGAGCTTACTATGTAATTTCTAGTTGTATAATCCAGTCTCTCAATCAGTAATAATTAGTTAAACTAGTCTAACTGAGGTGGTAGGTGAGAAGTTGGTGAGAATAGGATCATATCCACAAGCATCCATGCAATACTGGATCTAACTGAACTGGAGGACAACTCATTGAATGTAACTGAAGCATAACTAAGCTTAACTAGTTACGAACTTCCAACAATTGAAGGAGGTTGGCGTCGCCATTCCCAATGGCTCCTAAAATGTAGGGATTGTTCTAGGATGTTCCTAAACTGATGCATGCAAGTGCAGTCAGTCTTAGTTAGCCACTATCGGTGTTCCCCACACTCTAGTGACTGGCACATGTGGCCCCATTAGGCCAAGTGGACCCAATGGTACTAATGGAGCTAATAACTAATAAAAGACTCATAAGTTAGGCTAATATAATCTAATAGATAGTTTGAACAAGGGAGGATTATAAATCCTAAACCCCCCTGAATACTAACTTGGAAAAATGTGGGCCCTAGAAACTAGGCCAAAAGTCACCCATATAAAATCTAAAAGATAATTTTTTTTGCTTAATAGACCGAGGAAATAGGGGAAAACCTCATGGGGAAACACCCCTCAAAATAAGTAGGAAACATGAAAATACAAGCTATTTTTAGAAGAAAGAAGCTTCCTCCATAGAAAAAATAACTTTTCAAAACACTGCTACAAATTTGCAGCTCTATGTAGCAGTATGGTTCTTCTGTGCAGCAACATCCTAAAGCTATGCATGTGAACCTCTCAATGTCCTTATGAACTGATGAAATTGTGCATTTATTCTAGATGGAAGAGGTGGAGAATGATCAATTTTCTTCTTCTGTGGGCCAAGTGGTTGATCATTCACTATCATCATGTAGCACTTTCCTGGAAATTTGTTGCACCACTCTATAGGGAACGAATCTATGAGGGAAAGAGCCACATGCTCATTCTGATACTGGGACCTAGTTCTTCTTCTGTCTTCTAGATTCCCATCACTATCCCTAGCTACATGAATGAGCTTTTGAGCCCATCTAGGCTTAGGCCTTTGGTTTGGAATGGGTGCTAGATATGGATCTAGAAACTCATGAGGTTCAACCTCAATAACAAGATCATGCTGGACTTGATCCTCTTCATCTAAATCTTAAACATATAGCAAATCATCATCATCAAAAGGTAGTGAAAGAGTGGTTATACCTTCTTGTTCTTCGGATGGTGGTGTATCACACAACTGATCTTCTTCAAACTAAACACTCCACTCAATGAATAATTTCTTAGTTGCAACCTCCATCAACTTGTTTGCTTTTGCATCTTCTACATATCCTAGCAGAATGCATTCACTACTTCAGAATTGGAAGGCCTTCCTCTTGTCAAGTGGTATTTTGGCCCAAGATTTGGAACCAAAAACTCTCAAATGAGAGACATTGGGCTTATGCCCATGTAGTGCTTCGAATGGAGTGGCCCCAACCACTGATTTATGAGGCACTCTGTTATGCAAATATGAAGCACAATTTACAGCTTCTACCCAAAGAGAAGGAGGGAGATTCTCGGCATGGAGAAGACATGTTTCCATCTCCTTTAGTGACCTGTTCTTCCTCTTAGCCACACCATTTTGTTGTGGTGCATATGGAACTGAGTGTTCCATTTGAATCCCCTCTAATTCACAATAACAGTGAAAATCTCTTTTGATGTACTCTCCTTCTTTATTAGATCTTATGGACTTGATATTTTTACTGAAATAATTCTCAACCATAGTGTTAAAAACTTCAAAAATATGAAAAAATTCTGATTTTTGTTTCCTAAAGTAGATCCAGTAGTACCTAGAACAATCATCAATAAAGGTGAGTAAGTACCTACAACCATTAATGGATGTTGTGGACATTGGTACATCCACATCACTATGTATCAAATAAAGTATAGAGGCAGCTCTATGTTCCTTCTCAACTTGATACCTCTTCTCTGGATGCTTACCTGCCAAGTAACCAAAACATACTCCATCGAAAGTTTTGATGAGAGGAAAACCCTCAACCATTTTATCATTATGGAGTTGTTGGAGATATTTGAAATTGAGATGCCCAAATATCTCATGCCAAATATTACTGGTGTTGTTAGCATGAGTCAATAAATTTGTAGGAGGTGAGACAGGAAAAAATGTTAGAACTCATAAGCTTTAGTAGAATGATTTTCAATACCTTTTGCTATAATATTTCCAATATCTTTTTCCATGATCTCAACTGAATCTAAGTTAAATGTAACTCTCTTGGGAGAGCCTGTATGGGTCATTTGATAAACAAACAACAAATTAGCTGCAAGGGAGGGCACATAGAGAACATTTTTGAACTCACCATGTTGGATTTTAACTGAACCTCTTCCTGCTGCTGGAATTTGGGAATCATTTCCCATGTGAATATTAGGCCCTTTTGATAGTGTGAGGGTGGAGAAGGATTGTTTGGAGGAAACCATGTGATTAGATGCTCCAGAATAAATTATATATATATTTTTAACTGAATAAGGCTAGCCTTCAAGGAATGGAACCTTTCATCAGCTTCTAGTTATGATCCATTATCAGACTTCTTTGCTCTTTGTGAAAGAACAATGTTATTCTGCTTGAGGAGGGCAGTTAGCTGGTCAACTTGCTTCTTCATACAAGATTCTTTTGGATGAAATCCCATCATACAAAAGGAACACCTCTTCTTTTCAAACTTTTTCTTCTGCTTAGAGCCTAAAGCTCCTTCAGAAGTCTTCTGGTTCTCTTTAGGCTTCGAATCAGATGCTTTAAGCTCCTTCCCCTTAGGTCCCCCTTTAGCTTGCGCTTTGGTAAAGTATGTCACTAGGAGAGCTTGGTTTTTGGAATTCTAGATGACTCCCATCTGGACCAACTTCACTTGCTCTTGTATTAAGGACTCGGTAAAGGAATCAAGTGAGGGAATCTTCCAATTGGGAATGGAAACTCTTCTAGAATGGAAGATTGAGACAAATACATAATACTTAGTACCTAGTTTACTGAGTATGGAGAGCACATGTTGTTCATCCTTTCTTTCCATTCCGCACTGTCTGCATTGAAGTGCAAGAGACTTAAATTTAGTAAAGAATTGTTGGATGGTCTTGAAACTGTTGGGATGCAAGGCTATCAACTCGTTCTCCAAAATGTGCCCCCAAAGCTCATCTTGCTTGCCAAACAAGACTTCAATCTTCTCCCAAGATTGCTTGGGAGTCCTCAAACCTTCAAGGTGAAAGAGGATATCTCTAGATATACGAGTACATAGATAACCAAAAGCTTCATCTAAGCGGTTTAGAAACTTGTTTTTCTTAGCTGGATGATGGGGCTTGACCTCCCTTCCAAGTATTATCTTGAAGTATCACTTGTTGCGTAAGGAAACTTGAATATCTTCCCTCCAATCAACATAATTGAAGGGTGTTAGGATCTGTGGTGTGGAGGATTGAGAATCCATAATTATCCTACTGGAACAGACAATATCTTCACACAAGCTACGTAGCACCTGTAGAATTTCACTGCAAAACCAAAAAAATTCAAACTCTGTTAGAATCAATCCTTCCCTCTTGACATGTACACTTTCTCATGGCGTGTCACGCCCGAACCACCACTTTGAATAAATTCATGGGAAGAAAGGCATTATTTGCGAGACTTTTGTGGAAACCCAACTATTTTTGGTGTACAATGGAGAGTAGACAGACTTGAATCTTTCCTGAGATGGCTCTGATACCATATTAGAATTGTTGTTCCATTAGATAATCAAGAAATGAGTGCAATTAGATTCTTAATTATTATGCAATGAAGGAGAATGAAAAACACACATTGAACAAATCAAATATCACAGGAAATAGACAAGTATTGCTCAATTAATTACAGTATCATCTTCATTACAATATGCGGTGTTACAATAGTGTTACATAAGGAAGAATTCAAATCATTAGGGATGAATTTGAATCTACCAATTGAATCTAACTATATGTCACTGCATGTCTAACTAAAGATGTCTAAATCACTATCGGAGCGTACTAGCAAAGCTCCAGTTGTCTAATTTAGCATCTCAATAAGTAATAATCAGTTAAACTAGTCTAACTGAGGTGGTAGGTGAGAATAGGTGCCTATCCACATGCATCCATGCAAGACTGGTGCTAACTGAACTAGAGGAAAACTAACTGAATGTAACTAAAGCATAACTAAGCTTAACTAGTTACCAACTGCCAACAACTAAAGGAGGTTGATGTTGGCACTACCAGTGGCTCCTAAAATGTAGGGATTGGTCTAAGAGGTACCTAAATTGATGCATGCAAGCACTGTCAGTATCACTTATCCTCTATCAGTGTTCCCCACACTCTAGTGACTGGTACATGTGGCCCCATTAGGCCAAGTGGACCCAATAATTAATAAAAGACTCCTAAGTTAGGATAATATAATCTAAAATACAGTTTGGACAAGGGAGGATTTTAAATCCTAATAGATGGCATAGAATCTATTGCATCCACATGGTTAGGAATTTATATTGAGCAACCTACCACAAATGAACAACATTTATTTTGCTCCAGAATTAAATCCTCGATCACAATCATGTGGATATTAAGGGAGAAGGATCTTAAAGTTCCTTCCATTAAAGAAGCCATGAAGGTTACAATTCAGAAGAAACCAATACAATACCTAGAGATTTCCAATTATATTGATGTCAGTTTAGATATACGTATTTTCTATGACAACCACCACATATCTATGAAATTGTTAGAATTAAACTACACACTCACTAAGGTTGTAAGATGGAATCCATCTACAGTAAAATTGCGTGATGAAATTGAGAAAGATTACCCTAATATTTTCAAACAACAAACACTTCAGAATGGCCATCACTTTGATTTCCAAGATCAAAGAGTTTATCTTAAAAATACCTCCATTATTATGATATCCAATGTCGGATCCCCAACTAATGCAAAAGATGTAAGTAATAGAATTGGATTCACTTTTGAAGAATAGAAGCATGAAGGAAAATATTGAGCCTCTAGAATAATACTCATGAAGGAATTGAAGGGTTATTTTCCAAACACAAATGACATTGAGATGATCAGAAAGGTAACCAAAACAATCAAACCCATGATGAAATATCTTTAGAATTTTAATATCTTGCATCTCTTAAGGATACCAATAGTTACAACACTTGATTGGATATAGACTGACGACTTAACCAAACTTATACCACAAAATTGAAAAATATCATTATTTATAGATGTAAGAATTAGCAGTCAACGAAGTTTCTTCTCAATAAATACTAAAAGGAAATGTGACTGTAAGGAAGGTCCACACTTGCTCATAAATGGAATTCAAAAAATGATATGGAAAGCAAGCAATTACAGGTTAAGTAGGTTAAGAAACTTACAACTCAATCAAAAAGGATTTCAACACAAGATCCAAACCCACACCAAGAGAAAGAAAACAATCCAGAATACACATCTCAAGTCGATGCTTCAACACAAATCCAAGTTTAAGTTCACACAAGTAACATCAACTTTGGGAACAAACATTCCCTTAAAGGGGGTGGCAGTGTTACATACATAAAATAATATAAATAATTAATAACTAATAAATAATAGTAAAACATTTAGTAAGGGTCGCATCCCTTAACAATAGTTGCAAGGGACTATTAAAACCAATATTGCATTGTAAATTTATCATCATCCAATTCATTCAACATTATTTATATATAGTATTCTGAAGATGGTTTCTCTTCATTAAGAACTGGATTATGTTTGTTACAATCTCTTGCAATGATTGATCTTTAATGGAGAAGGTAAACTTTCATCTTCTCATCATATTTCTGAATTCGATTTTATTTTCAATCGATTACATTTATTTGATGAGAGTGAGATATGCAAGCTTTTTATCGTCACTTTAAAAGGAATAATTCTGGTTTGGTTTGAAATGTTACCAGCCAAATCCATTCACACATGGAAGCAATTCATGGAGGTGTTTTTAATTGCTCATGAGGATTATGATTACAAGGAATTGTAGATGGAGATTAAGAATTTGTGTAGACATAAAGGTGAGTCCATTAATGCTTTATTTTAAAGATTTATGTTGGTTTGTTGCAAGTTTCATGAGAAATATCAACTTTCGGAAGAAGATACAATCATTTGGTTTCATTATCTTAACTCTATTTTTAACACATGATCAAGTAAATAATGATGAAAGTGAAATTAATGATATGCATGTTGATAACTATATTAGTTCATTAGTCAATGTTGATTCAATATCTATTATTATTGATTCCACTGAAATTGTTATACATCAACAAATTTTAGAATCTTGTAATACACAATTGGAGGAACAAGAGAATTTGGATGATTATTCAACTCTTATTTTAAACAATAATTTTGAAACCTTTGTTAAAAATGATATCTTGGAAAATGGTATAACACTTGCATACTTTGAAACTCAGGAAGTAAGTGATGATTGTTTTTTTGATATTGCATTGCCTTCTTCTTATGATGAAATAGATTCCCTCGTCCTTTCAAAAAAACTCTTTATTGAATCGGAATTGGTCCTTTAACTAATTATGCCAGTTAAACATCTCATACATTGCTAAAAGGAATTTTTATTACAATGTTAAGGGGGAATTACCTATTTATATGAAAGGGACAAAATTTCAAATTCATAATTCATTTATTTTTTTTAAAATCAAAATCTTCTTTTTAATATTTGAGTTGTGAGGTGTATACACATTTTTTCACGTGGTTTCTTCAAGAATAGAGGTTGGGGCTCACTACATTCATGGTAATAATTCTGGGGTGGCCACCCAAAGGGGACTCACTCTATCGACTCTAGTTTTGGGAGTCTAACCTCAAAGGATCCAACGAGTTGGATTCGTGAGAATTGAACCTCTGACCTAAATATCAAACGATCTTTGGGTTTGGAATCCAACCAACTGAGCTACACCTATAGGCTTTATGTGTATATACATTTAATTTATGCTTGACTGATATTTACATGTTTTCTAGATTTCTTTATTTTTTATATTAAGTTTTTATTTGGGATCTTTAGAATTTTAGTTTGCAAGTTTTTTCAATAAACAACATTTGGTTTCATGACTCGGTATATATTTTTGATATATCTCTTTCAAAGAAATCCAAAGTTCTACATTAAGGAAATAATTTCAAGGAAATTCTTGTTTTGTTAAGGACTATTACCGTGATATAATAATTACTTGTTTTTGATGCATCTATTTTTGAACTATCATGAGTAGAATTTAGTGAAAATTTTCCATTATTATCCCAAGACTATATCTATTTTAAAAACATTAAAAAACCAATTTACTTTTAAAGGAATATGTTCCTGAAGTCAATGGCACTAGTATTCATTTGACCTTTTACACCATTTTGTCTCTAAGGAGTGTGCCCGTTTACTAGACAACCTATATTGAGATTAGGAATAATTACTCATAGTTTTAGCTCCTTTTTATTCTGACTTTCCGGGACAAGAGTGCTCATGTAAAAAGGGTTCAAAAGATGTCCATGTTGAGGCTATAAATGCTTGTTGGCAATAGTGGCTCCGTTTGTGACATAATAGATTCCAAAACTTAAATTTAAATACATTAAAATGTAAATGTAAATCTTTCAGAATGTGCATGTCATCCCATGCCTTTAAAAGGTTTATGAGTCTACTCCTCATTAGAGAATAGAAGGACATTTAGCTATGTATCTATAATAGTGGAATGGGACAAGAATGTCTAATTTAGGTGAAAAGGTATCCCTATCAAGACTATGGACACCTCTTGGATGTAGTGCCAATGGTCTATAGTATCAAGGTCGTCCTTATATACTAATATTCATGTGATTACATGGTAATCCTTGGAGCGAATTCCTAGTAAAGTGTGCTTTGATTTAAATAAAATAGTTTCTTATTCTTTTCGATTCTTTGGATAATAGTTGAAATATTTTTACTCTTTTAGAAAACTTTTGAAGTTCAATTTTTATCTATATAAACCATTCAGGATAAGCAAAAATCATGGTATTTAGAAATTAGCAGCACATGAAAGCCTTTATCTTCCAGTTCCTCGTGTTGGTAAATCTTTGCATTATTTAACTAGATATAATGGCTTTTCCTAGTGTGTCTCCATCTTCTGGCCCCAATATCTTTTCTTAAATTTTTAGGGAGCCTTAATAAAATTTTGAAAATAAATCTTTGCATTATTTAACTTGAGATAATGGCTTTTCCTAGTGTGTCTCCATCTTCTGGGCCCAATATCTTTTCTTAAAGTTTTGAAAATTTTTAGAGAGCCCTAATAAAATATTGAAAATACTGCTCTGCTTTCCTTTAATTTGTTGCTTGATTTGTAAGGATAATTTGATTGTTGTTTTCTTTCTTAAGTATTTGAATTCAAGTGCTTTATGATTGGTGCTTTTTCTCTCATGAAATAATGACTTAGTCTATTGTTTTTGGAAATAAAATCAGCAGTGTGACTACATGCATGTGTTGAACTGAAGAAATCATTTCAATCCATAATTGTCACAAGTTTAAGAAAAAGTTTGTTGTAAGTCATCTCTCATATAAATAATGGTTGCATATTTTGAGTCTTTGTACTCCTTGGTTTTTCTATATCATTTGCATGTGCATAGAGATTATCCAAGTTGATTATGTACCCCTCCTTAATTATGATGCTTATTGTTTACATGTTCCAAAATTTCATTAATATGATAATAAATTCCAATTGTTATATTGAAAACTATGTTGGAATAAATTCAATTATTAATAAATTCTTTTGTTGTATTATTAATCATAATTAACACATATATCACATAAATCTTTTTATAACTGTGAAATATTAATTTTATATAGTCTCAAAATCATCAAATAACTTTAGGAGTAGCTGATGGAGGGGGAGTTATCTTTTCATCCCCGAAGGAAATCAAATCCATACCTTTGCTTGGGTTCTGGGTAGGAAAACTAATAATCGGGATGAATGCATATCTCTATCACATGGATTAGAACCTATGGTATGGCACTCCTGCACATCTACTCCTACTAGGTAGTAATTCAAAAAATGCAAAAAAATGAATTAGGAAAAGACAAGGCTAAGGATCGAATACAAAAGAGAATTCAATATTTTCTTCCTCGAATTTCCTCGAATGTATTAGATCCAATTTTTCCTTGTCAAAATGAAAAAAATAGCTCATCTAACATATTTGCAAACATTGGAGCAAGGTTAAAATGTGGAGAAATAAAGGTTAACAATAACATCCCCCCCCAAAACTATAAAATGGTTAGCATGTTAACAAAGAAGTGTTTTTATAAAAGTTCATACTCCTTACAAGCTAGGGAAATCAATTCCGATCCCATCACTAAGGGGGATGAAGTAGAGCATTCCAAGGATTTAGTTCGAAAGGACAAGCCATTAACACACGGTTCAGTCCTGAGCACATGCGAGACAGGTGGCCTTATCATGAGGTATGGAGTTAAGGTTCAACTAGAGAAAGATGAATCCATCTCCAAGAATGTCTAGGCCTGATCTTTTCTAAAATTATGCTATATATTTTTTCCAATTGTTATATAATCAGCTTGTTATAATTTATTCCAAAAAAAATATAACCTCTTCACAAGGCATTTTCGTAATAGTCTTCTATAACTAAAACTTACAAACTCTTTTTTTGAATTTCCTCATGCTTTCCATGAGAGCCTTTTGTGACCGGTAGTATCTCTGTAAAACTCTGTATTATATCTGTTTATATATAATACAATTTCTTGTTTCTTTAAAAAAAAACAAAAAAAAAACTCATCAAATAAGTTAAGCACATATACATCTGGGATAAAAGCACATATAACTTTTGGATAAAAGCATTATTAAGTTCTGTCAGAGAATATAGTTACTTTTTTGAAATATGTATCTGTAATTAAATCTCTTTACCTAAAAATTCTCCATGTTTATCGTAACTTTATAACAAGCAATCGCTGAGATAATTGTAATGTTACCCTTACTTAAGTTATGATGATTCAGTAGACATATAAAGAGAATGTGAATGTATCCTTGATTCACCAGATCATTAGATCTCGATAGATATATGTTTTTTCTATGAGGAGAAAATATAAAGATAAGATAAGATATCGAACCGATTATACATTATCAAATCTCGATGATAACGATTGGAAACAACAACCTGAGAAGAAAGACCTGATTGTTTATATAAAGAAGAACAATTCGATTGCAAAAGGAGGGTTCTCCACATAGCAAGAACCATTATATAGTTAAATTTAGACGTAATATTTATCAAAATTGCCTTGCCGTTTTATTTTTTTCGCATTAATATTAAGATGATTACGATCTATTTACAATTTTTATTAATAAATTCATTTCAATGAATGGTAAGTAACCTCACATTATTTCACGATAATCTAAATTATAAAATTTTATAAATTTGTTTAAAAAAATTATTTTATTAATTTTTATTTTGTTTTATATGTTATAAGTTTTTTTTAATTTTATTATTTATTTTATGAAAAAAATTTAATTAGTATTAAGAAAATACAATTTTAAAAAACTAATTAATTCATTTTTTAGACCAAAGTTTGATTTTAGTGGACGTTAACTATTATCATCATCATCAAATGTTCATAAAAATTTGAAATCGTGATTTTTAATTTCATTTACTCATTACCAATTGCTCTAACTCCATGGACACTATATATATGATATCTACTATATGTTTACAAATAATTGTTAAAATGCGTTCACATTTTGTTCTCCTAAAAAGGCACACAATCATGATTGATGTGTTTTATACCTTGCAAGTTTATGTTCAATAAAACTAAAATAAGGTAGTTTTATGTTATTATGGTGGTTCCACAATTCATTTTTTCTTTTACTTTTTTGAAGCTGGAATGGAAAAATTCATTCAATGTTTCAACTAATGTTACCACTTTTATTTTTTAAAGGAGAAAGATACACTCTCTTACCTAGAACTTTCATTTGTTTACCTCCATTCATTTCTACTTTCTTTGCTAGTTTAAGTAACAATTTGATATAAAATTAACTCTTAACTTGCAATTTGGAAAGAATCATTTTAGATTGATAGAAATGCATATTTTAAATGTTAACAATGCACAATATGATTGCAATTAAAGTATTTTAGAATAGTGAATCAATTTTTAAAGTATTCTAGAATAGTGAACCAATTTTTACATAAAAACAATAACTTTATATTTAATATTACAATTTCGAGGATAACTGCATAATTAAATTTTAATAATGATAAATAAAAATTCAAATTCATAAAATAATTAACGTTTTTATTTTCTTCATTCCATTATTAAAATAACTAAATACTCAATTAATACTTCCACATCTAACTCTTTGATTTTCTAACCATTACAGTAAAACATTGCAAAAAGTCTACACCTTTCTTTTTGCATAACCTAAAAATTATAAGATTTGAGTGAGTTTTTGAGAGTCCTAAATCCATTTTACCATAAAAATTAAGATTAAAACATAATTACCTTTCAATTTAACACAATAAAAAATATCAAAAAAACAAATAATCATCCGATCTAAATCATCTAATTTTTAAACATTTCCTTTTTTTTCTTTCTAAACTACCTTACGTTACATACTAAAGAACGTTTCGTTAAGGTCCAATCATAATATATACAAGAAATTTCTTTTTCTTTCTAAAATACCTTA
>LPNX010142257.1:14571-47461 GCA_001517045.1 Pseudotsuga menziesii
ATTGAATTCTCTGTAGATGTGCTTAAAGTTGATTCTATCAAAGAAAGAGACAAGCATTTGACCTCCTAATCATCTTTAACCATCTATTGAGAATAATAAGTTGTAGTCTTCCACACCCATATATCCAATCAAGTACAACCCTGGAATCTCCTAGAACTCTTATCTCTTTCAAACCTAGTTTATTTGCACAAAATAGAAGAGTCCATAAGGAAATAACCTCAGATCTAGTATTTGTACCCAACCTACAGTTTAGTCCAATATTGTATACCTCAGTATCATTTAGCCAAATTACCATGCCAACTTTGCCACAAAAAATCTCTAATTGGGATGCACCATCAAAATACTCTCTGCAGTAATTCAGCTGGAAAATTAGAGGCCTGGGGTTTTTTGGCAATTTATTTTGAATGGTAACAGATGCCCCACCAAAAGAAACCAGAATTTTCCTACAAATATCTTTCTCATAAGGTCTTTTATCCTCAAAGATCGCACAATTTCTATCTTTCCATAGTTCCCAACATACAAGCATCAGTAGATGAATCATATTCTTGTTATATTTTTTCCACCTGCCCATGCATTCGATCAGAGATTCACCCCTCCAATCATTACTAAAATACAATTATTTCTTTAACAAAGATGTGTACTCTTGTTTCAACCTCATGCATACATAAAAAAACATACCTCCCGGTCCATGAAAGCCTCTCCTCAACAAATTAGCCCATGTTAAAATGCAAATTTTAAAAGATATCCAAAAAAAACTTTGCATTTTAAAGGTACCTGCTACTTCTAGATATCATAAAACCACCTGTCGGAAACTATCATGTGGTCACACCGCAATGTTGTTTATGCAAGTTTTGTAGTGATGTGCCCAAAACAAGTCTTCCAGGTCCACGCAAGTGTATCCATTGATTCAGTTAACATAACTCCACCTTTTTTAAAATCTGTATAGAACTTATTCCATTCCATTCCATAAGGTTCATCGAAATGTAAATCCACCTTCGTTATCCATTATGTACATATGTAACCCTGATGATTTTTTGTAACTACCTAATCAAGCGTAAACAACCCCTATTCATGAAGGGGTGATAACAACTCTACTGAAAGGTTGAAATTTTCTAGGATGCCCATTATGGAATCCATTCCCACCCTAATAAATTGTTCGATTCCCAGGATCCATGTCAACCATTTTATCATTACATTCACAACTTGAAGAAGGTCGCTCCATATATTAGATGCATCCGTTGTTGGTTTTTTCTCAGCACGAAACCATTGGATTAGTCCAAAGTTATTAGAATAATTTGTTGTAATAACCCTATGCCATAAATGGTCCATAGAAAGAGCTCTCCATAAGCTCTTAGTTGTTAAGGACAAAGAAAACTTATGTATGTTTTTAGTTCCCCGTCTTCCATATATCTTAGGTTTCTAAGCAATTGTATCACATTTCACCAAGTGATATTTTCTCCTACCACATGTGTCGGCCCAAAGAAAATTAAAAATCCTTCGATTAATAGAATTTAGTATTGACTTCAGGATTTTACATAAAGATATCCATTAAACTGGCATATTGGTTAGCACAGAGTTTATTAGTGTATCCTACTGCCCATCGAAAACCATTTCAAACTCCAATTATTGATACAAACTTCAAACCTTTTTATCAACCAATACCAATCCTTTGTTGTGTAATTGTTAGGCTTTAAGGCATAGCCTAAATACTTAGTCCCATTCTCAATCAACTTAAAATTATATTGAAAATGCTATTGAATCTTGCACATATCTACTTTCCCCATGCCATGATGTAGAAAGATAGATTTTTTATCACTAACAAGCATACCCAAAGCACTGCAAAATTTATCCAATATATATTTATACCTACACCATTCACAAATGGTTTCCAAAACAAAAATCATCACATCATCACCAAAAAGAATATGTGTTATTTTGATGGTCATTGTAATAGATATCCCCTGGATACTCCCTTTCTCTTTTTCATGAATAATCATTCTACTCATACCTTCAATAATTAGAAGAAACAACAAGGGTAATAATGGGAAACCCTGTCTAATACCCCTTGTTCCCCGAAAAAAGTTGGCAAGAGAGCCATTTATGATAACTTCATATGAAACATACCTCACATAGGCCATAATCTAGTTTGTAGTTGTTAGCGTGCTTTCAATCGACCCAAGTTCAAATACCTTTGTTTGTCAAAAAAGCCTGAAATATTGGCCCGACAAGGTAAGACCCCATCGACAACACCTGCAATGCAGATGCAGTCTCACCCAAGATATATATTGGGAACTACCAAAACTAGGTTTCTGGGGATTTCTATTCTCAAATCACTTGACCGAAGCTAGGAATTATACTTCTTGTTCTTTTTCTATTCATTCAAGAAAAAAGTCTACTCATCCATCAACACATATCTCAATAGTGAACATAAAATCCTTATCACATATTCACTCTATTAGTTGTGCGACATAGACACACACATATATGGGTTTATTCATAAACAGAAGTTGTGCAACATATTCAGTTCTACTAATTCACAACATACATGCATTTGACATAAACATAATTATCAAAGACACATAAAGACAACATTTAACATGGAAACTTATCCAGGAAAAACCAAAAAGGTGCTCTTCATCTAAAATGAGAAATAAGTTAGCACCTTTGGTATGCACACTCAACTTGCAAACTCTTCTTTAGATATATTTTACAATTTGCATAGATCTTTCTCCTCTCATGCTTTCTGGTTTTGGGTCTATGTTTTTCTCCTCTTGTTATGGAGAAAACTTCTTATGGCTTGGGGTAACACAATAGATAGAGTAACCGCAGAAATCAATCCTTTCCCATATGCAAGAGAAACCAAAAATCTAACACTAAAGGATCTCGAAACATACCTTATTCCAGATGGTTGATGTAGATCCCTGTTGAGATTTTCCACTCTCGTTTGTATGAGCAATTTTCTCTCTCAACATTTAGTAAAGAAGACAAGCATGTTATATAATTGTGTTAGACCTACTCTAGCATATACAATCAATAACATATAAGCATTTAAAAGCATCCATGGATTCAATACTCATTTAAATACAGATTATTGGACAGGAAAAGATATTTCTATTAATATAAATAAGAGATTACAATAGTGACAACCTCTATCGGCACGTCTGCGAACTAGAGAAACTGAGTCCTCCACCTGGGCCTCCACCACTTCAATCCTCCATCTCTAGATAGCAAGCTCACAAGAAAAAGGCAATCTTGGGAAGAACACAAAGTGCTCCAAGGGACAAAGGGATGCATACTCAAGTATAAGCTCCGGCAATAATGGACTATAGTTTTCTTGCTCTTCAATTCCTCTCCTTTCAGTGTATCAAAATGGTTCCTTATATAGTGCTTCAATGGGGTAATGGAAGGTCAAATCTGAGCGATCTCAAGGCATATGGAAGGCCAAGAGACAAGTGACTTGGATCCACATCAAGGAAAACTCCAAAACTATTTGGACTTTTGAGGGTCATATCTGCGTATATACGTGAGAATAGGTTTAAAAGTCTCGTATAACAAATAATGCATGTTTTTAGGGATGATCTTAGAAACATAAAAGGTACAAAAATGGTCCATGGGGTCCAAAGAGTCTGCAGAGGGATAGGGAAGGCCATAAAGGTGTGATCCACCATGTGTGGTAAAATCAGCTGTAACAGATGCCCCCTAATGTGTGAGGTCAGAGGGGTGATACAATGGCCAAAATGCATTATAAGTCCATCCCAGAAGTGGAGTGATGAAGAACCAAGTGGAAGAACCATCCATCCAATAGCATAATTCAATAATCAAACTCTGCACATAACTACAAGTAGATATAGCAGTCCCGGATACATAAGAGTGCAATGGCCATGAATAGGCATGATACAAAATATGACATGTGTGGTCATCGCCACGTACAATATAGATAGATCAGAATCTCCATGATGAATATATACAAAGGATCATGATCTCCATGAAAGCTGAAGATATATAATGGATCAAGATCTCCATAATGGCTGAAGATATCTGACATACACTGGAATCAAGTCACGAGAACTGAAATCTCATGAACATTGGCACAATCAAGGAGGTAGCATATATGAAATGCCACCAATCTGGAAGGTCTTCTACACAATCCACTATGAGTACATGTCTTACTATGTGAATAGAGGTGTTGAGGTCGAACATAGTAGTCCATCGTCTGATTACCGATGATTGATGTATACCGTTAACAGATGCAATATCACCCACCGATAATGAAAATGGGAATGAAGGTACCAAAGTGAAAACTAACAAGTGTGAATAAATGTGTTGAGGTCGAACACTTGAAAGGATCCATCGATCAGGGGACATTGATGTATTCCCAAAACTGTCGATGGTGAGAGAACCTACCACTAATGACTACAAGTCTCAAGGCACTCAAAAATGATTCTAGATTCCTATCCCTGAATAAATGATCTGAAGTCGATGGGATGAAATCCGCTGGAAGGAGGGAATTAATGCATCCCTCATCATCCAACACGAGGTACTCAGCAAGGATGTATAATGTGGAAGGACTCGATCATAATGTGCACGAACCAGTATCAGTACCGGGAATGGCCGACATGCAAAGTCAAGAGAACTGAGGAATGGCCGACTCAGGTTTCAACTTCCTTTGAACAAGAAAATAAAAGTGAATGGTGACTGAATGTAGGTAGCATAGACTCGATATACAAAACTGGGACATCTCTGCGACACAGGAGGCATCGACAGAGGCTCCATAGGGACTAGAAGCTTAACCAATCAGTGGAAATAAACTCAGAGAAACGAGTACAGCTCCCAAAGTCAAACTATTAACCCAACCAATGGATGTGATATACAGTGCTTTGTTCGAAGGTGACACGACTCGACTGCTGCCAAAGATAACATCTTTTCTTGTCCGATTTTTTGGTTTTTTGATTTTTTTTTGGATAGTCACAAACTAGGAGTAGATGAGTGTCAATGGGCAAACAAACTAGTCCCTAGCAGTGGAACATACTTATGCTCAATGCAAGGACACATGTGTAGGATAATGGCACTCGGGGGAAAGTCCCCTCTAGAAAAAAATGGGGAATCAAGATGCAAAGGATATATAAAATGGCTCTGCGTGGCTAGACATGGGACAAGCTCGGGCTATATAGCTGATAATCAAAGTCAGAGAAGCCAGCATAAGGCTCAATGAGGTAGGCAAAACTCATGATAATGCAGTTACAACTTGACATAAGGGAGTCCTTGGGAAAAAGGCCAGCAAAAAGATCAAAAGGAGTATGAGGCTCTTGTGCAAAGACATGGCGATACTATACAAAGGACTCCCACACCCTAAAAAAAATGTCGGCATGGGCACCAAATGCAACAAAGGAGCTAACTAGGGTACCCTTGTATGGTAAGGCTCTACCATTCACATCATGTCACTTCTAAAACAACAAGAAGGTTTTGTGACAAGATAGAATGGGTTCGTACCTAAGGTTATAATGAAATGGTCATAAGGTCATGCAAAGTTTAAACGTATCTGAAATCTAACGTATCTGAAATCTAACGTATATGCCAGTTTAGAAATAATTCCTGAAAGCGACACGAACGAGTCAAAACCATGGTCGAAACGACACTCAAAATGGACTCCTACACCATCAAATTAGTCCAAAATGGTAAAAAACGGTTCAAAACTATAGAAAGGGGGTAAAAAATTTCAAAAAATTCAGATAATTTCTATAAATAGTAAAAAAATAAAAAATTACATATCATTTGAAATTTTTACCCATTTGAGCTCAAAACTTCCAATGCAAATTCCAAGAGCTTTGTCTGGCGAAATTCGACACCGTTTGTTCCAGGTAACTTCCCATGTCCTCCTCTTCCATTTTCATGCAAATTTTTTCAATTTCCTTGGTTAATTTTGATTTTTAGGCCAGTCTAAAATAGGCATTTTGGCCCACGCGGATATTGAGGCTTTTTCCGTGTATAGAGTTGGCTATACGTGAAAAAACCTCCCAAAACCACGTACATACGCGGCTATTTTGCAAACAGTCACGTATGCGGCCGCGAACAAGGTTTTTTAAAGTAAATAATGACCAAAAACTACTTTTAATGTGCAGGATGGTTCTAGAATGGAGGGAGAGGGAACATGGAGATGTAGAAGAGGCTATTCGGGGTGATTTAATGGCTCAAAAAGCTCTACGTGCATGTGGGCTATATAATTTTTGGTGTCTTGGTGGCTTGAGGGCCAAACAAAGACTCCTATAGATGCTAGTAGACTACTGGGGTCTAGACTCAGAGTCCTTTCATATCGATAGGATGTCCCTCACTATAGAAAACTTCCTATGGTCGCCAGTTCTGTTACAGGGAAAACTTCCTATGGCTTGGGGTACCACAACAAATAGAGTAACTAACACTAAAGGATATCAAAACCTACCTTATTCTGGATGGTTGATGTAGATCCCCATTGAGCTTTTTCACTCTCGCTTGTATTAGCAATTTCCTCTCTCAATATTCAACAAACAAGACAAGCATGCTATATAATTGTGTTAGACCTACTCTAGCATATACAATCAATAACATATAAGCATTTAAAAGCATCCATGGATTCAATACTCATTTAAATACACATTATTGGACAGGAAAAGATATTTCTATTAATATAAATCAGAGATTACAATAGTGACAACCTCTGTTGGAATGTCTACGAACCGAAGAAAGTGAGTCCTCCACCTGGGCCTCCACCACTTCAATCCTCCATCTCTCGATAGCAAGCTCACAAGAAAAAGGAAAGCTTGGGAAGAACACAAAGTGCTCCAAGGGACAAAGGGATGTAGACTCAAGTATAAGCTCCGACAACAATGGACTATAGTTTTCTTTCTCTTCAATTCCTCTCCTTTCAATGTATCAAAAGGGTTCCTTATATAGTGCTTCAATGGGGTAATGGAAGGTCAAATCCGAGCGATCTCAAGGCATATGGAAGGACAAGAGACAAGTGACTCATATCCACATCAAGGAAAACTCCAAAACTATTTCACCTTTTGTACACATCCCGATGTACGTGGGTTTGAGGGTCATATCCACATATATACGCGAGAATAGGTTTAAAAGTCGCGTATAACAAATAATGCATGTTTCTAGGGATGATATTGGAAACATCAAAGGTACAAAAATGGTCCATGGGGTCCAAAGAGTCTACAGAGGGACAGGGAAGGCCATAAAGGTGTGATCCACCATGTGTGGGAAAGTCAGCTGTAACACCTCTTCTTCTCTCAACTATCAATCCGTGCACATCTTGGATCGATTCTCTAGCTAAGCAACTCTCTTTTTCTCTCAAATTTCCATATGCAAACAACCTAGATAGATTCTTGAGCTAAGAAACTCTCTTCTCTCTCAACCTAGAACGACAATAACGACTACAAACAACCTGAAAATGAACAACTTGATAACTAACTTGTTAGCAATCGTGCTAAATTTTTGATAGACGTCAGCAACGATAGGATGGAGTGAAGGGGTGTAGTCACAAAAATTTTGGACTGGATGTTTTCAAGAGAAGGCCACTGCAGGGCAGGCAGCGCAGAGCAGTAGAGGATGAGGATTTCACGACGAGGGAGGCACATAGAGGACTAAGTCAGGAAGGAGCATGAAATTCATGGCCTGCACGTCTTCACCGATCAGATCTAAATTGGATATACTCCCTCACGATGGAAGATGCAGGGGACATAATATTGCACTGATATTTCGACCTCCCCAAAGGTCCACCTAGAATAGATGGCTGCAATCTCCCCAGTCAGAAATATCTTCGGTCAAAAAATCCTTTCACTGCCCAAACTTGCACAGAGGATAAGGTTGGGGAAGGGTGCGAAATGAAGGAAACCCCCGCATGTTTGTACGGTGGTTATTGAAGGAGAACCTGATCGACGCCTTTGATCGAGATGACAGCATGAAGGTACATGATGGATAGGGAAAGGAGGAAATGCAAAGCCTCATAATACCCCTCGCTTCCAACGGAGTAGATTTATTGGATCGATTGACCAATGGCTTTGATTGGCGTCACAGTAGAGACATATGCGAAGTTTAACCAACAGGTAGAGCATGAAATGTGGTAGGGGCCACCTAGGCTGGATAAGACAAACAACTTCAATGACATATCTTATGGCCTAGGTCATCGTGGTTCCTTTTTTGACATGTGTGAGGAGGATGGGCACCAAAGTATTAGTTGTCAGAGAACACGAGAGACCGTGCATACCATATTTCTAGGAGGAAAGTCACTAAAATACAGGCCATTCGATGGGTCAACAGAGCAACAAACATCAAATCCACCCCTGATGAGATCTTCTCAATACTAGTGCGATTAAGGCTGAAGGTCACTTATGAAAACAAGAGCATTGGATTGAGACAAAGGGGGTTGTGCGGCTAGTGCTTCCATGAAGAAACTAGAGCGAAGGCCCACGTAATCATTCATGTGTCATCATATCACTAGAGGAGGGAGCATGAGAGATTCTAACGGAACCTCGACAAGATCCTCCATCGGCTCGTTATAACGCCACCTTTGTCTCCCTAACAAGGATGATAGTCTACTTTCCTAAAGAAAGGGAAGCTCAAGGACATTCCTACCACGATTATAATGATCAGCCCGCTTGAGGTACATGTGATACATTGTGTCCTACCAGACATCGGGTATGGCGAAAGATTTTGGTTGTTCCCAAACCACTGCATCGCAGCAGTTCCAGCCATCGGGGTAGATATGTGGATTCCATTAGAAGGGTTTCTCGGCACCAATGAGGTCGATGGAGGTATGTTCATCACATTAGAATGACCTCCTGAGGCTGGTAAGGATAATAATGTCCTAATAAAACACAATATTCATGTAGCTACAACGCCCGGGGTCTCCTATCAAATGGGTATCCTGCCAAAGCCCCTAGATGGGTCCTTGGACACCACCATCATAGTATATAGTATCCATTGCTACGTACAGGTGATAAGAATGGTTGCTCATACCAAGGAAGAAAGAAAAGGAGAGTTTGGTCATCACCCTCATATGTTCATAATGCCAATTGTGTCGAAGGTGATGATGAATCCAAAAGCGCATCATGCAGGCACACCATAAGAGAAGAAACTCACCCTGGTGACTGAGCAGTATAGGCAATCTGGGGCCTATAGGAGCGACCAACGTTTCAAGGAGTCAACACTATGGATGACAAGGTAGTCACCACGGGGTCAACAAACCTAGTAGTATACATATGGCATTTAGAAATTGACGGATAGAAGATCCAACCCGGAAGAAGTATAGATGATCTGGTCCAATGGAGAGTGCAAGTAGAACATATTTTTGGAGCGTGGAAGGACATAGAGGAGCAGAAGCAGAAAGGGATCATCAGGTCAACACAAACCTGTAGGACAGAAGGCACAACAATGGCATAGAGCTCTTAGTGTTGAGGTGTCACTCTCAAATAAGTAATCCTACCTCCAAAATGCCATCACATCATTCTGATCGAGTGCGCAAAATATACCACGTACATCCCATTTTGGAAATAGTTGGCGATGAATTTGTCACCTGATATAGTTCGTTAAAAATATTCTGGTTTAATCCCGCATTTTGTAACCGTTTGATTCCCTGTTTCAGGGCATATCCCAGGGTTAATTCACATTATAAATAGAACCTCCTCACTGGAGGAAAGAGGTTGGTCTAATTCTCACTTTTGAGGCCTAAGCGTCGGTTTTGTAGTTTTGCAAACAATTTTTGGGATCTTTAATGAATATGTTTCTTCTTCTGATATGAGATTCATCACGGTGTTTGTGTTTAGTGTGTGCTTTCCATTTAATTCATTTCCATATGTGTATTTCCTATAAAAATGCTTTCTAGTTGTACAAAAATAATTCGCTCTCTGTTAAGTGCTCTTTTTATCAGTTCAAGCATTAGTTTTGTGTTTGTTATGGTGGTTTTGGAATTCGTCCTCTATTAGATGCTCCACCTCTTCTATTTCCCTTAATATATTCTTCTGCTAAAGGTGTTGCAAGGGATTCATCCATCGATAGGTGCCCCTTGTATTTCTGGTATTTTCACCTATTTCTTCTCATCACCGCTTAAAGATATTTTGTTAAATGGTGTGCTTAATTTGCCTCATAGTACAAGGGAGAAATCACTGTTTATTTGTTGTTGTAACGTCCTTGAATGTTTCATACTTTGACTCCATCGCTCAATGGTTTGATCTTGTTTATTTTTTCAACCCATTTTATTTTGTAACTATCCTATTACTAGCAGAACTCTAGTCTTATGCATGCTCTTTAAAGTTTAAATGTGTATGTGAAGGTTAAAGTGACAAGAGAGAGCCCTCTCTGACTGCCTTTGCTAGAAGGAAGTCTAAAGGTTGGTTTAAATGGTTACCCCTCTGACTTCCTACAACAGCCATAGGAAAATTATAGGGTGCTAACATCTTGGCGCCATTTTTGGGGAGTGAATGAGCAAATCATCCTTGGATAAAACGACATTGCTCATATGTATGACCTGGTTGAGTAGTTGGTCTTAGACACATATTGGTTGTATATGCTCTGGAGACTCCACTCAAGGCCTTTGAAGGCGACTCCACTGGGAACCCTGAACACCCATAAGCTGCGAAGTTTTTCAAAGGTTCCATGGCAGTTCCACTGGGGAAAATGAGCCCAATATAGGAGAGTCTGGAAGGGCACGGTGAAAGATGAGGTACTCTATCTCCTTTCTCCAAGATGTCTGGTCCTTCCTGGTACAATTTTCCTGTCTTTTTCTAGGCTGGTTAGAATGGTCTTCCAATATTTGTCACTCTTAGGGAAAGAACCTAGACCCACCCTTGTATATCCCTCTTTAAAAACCAAGAGACCCTCCTCTCCCTGTACATATATATATTAGACCAAATTCCTTCATCCGAGCCCCTTAAGGCTTGCGATTCCCCTACCAATTCTATGAAATTACCTGAACCCTCAGATAGTGACCTCCAACCCATGCCGTATTTAGAACATCCTCTACCCTCCTCCAAATGGACCCCCTCAAGTTCCCCAATCAAAATACCACTCGTTGTTGCAACATTTCCTCCCCTCCATTCAAGATATGCAGAACCTCCATCATTCAAAGCTTTATCCCCTCTTGAAATCTCTGCCAGAACCCTAGCCAAGGCCAAAATATTCGCCCCCATACTTCTCCCTGCAATCCTCCACGACCTTCCCTAGGGGTACGCTCAGAGAATTAAACAATTTTCTGGTGGAAAGGGGTGGAGCAGGGATTTCTCCTTGCTACAGGGGCAGGAATGGCTCCCTTCTGTCTATAGGACAGAAGGGTAGTTTCTTGCATGTGGAAAATGTAGTAAAGAAAGCAAAATGAACAGAAAGCAAAGAACAAGAAATAATGGTCGTGAGCCCCTCTGCAAACAAGGTTAGGGCTTCGCCTTGGCCACCTGCAAAAAACTAATGCATAGAAATAAACTTGAAAAACATATTAATAAACAAACCTGCAAAGAGATATGGGTCAGAAAAAAACTAAACTACTAAACAAAACACAAAAGCAAACAATGTTATACCTCTCCTTTGGTGAAATGGGCCACCACGCCCTGGCTGGAAGGAAGCACCTCTCTATCTCACTCAACAATGGAGGAGGAGATATGGCTCAATGGGGGAGATGAGTGGAAGAGAAGGGGATGTGGGTGGCTTGAGAGGCAAAGGTGTCTCAAGGCATCCACGGGTAGCATAACAGTATGAAAGAGAGGAGTTGTTTGAGAGTGACCCCCCACCCTCCTTTTATAGATTTTTTCGGGTTTTAGGGTTTTAAGCCCTTGGTCCGGGCTTTAGCCCCTTTTTTGGGCTTTTAGCCCCTTCCGCCCTAACTTTGGCTCCTTTTAGGGTTTTAGGATCCTTTGAGGGGTTTTATCCCCTTTTTCTAGGCTTTAGCCCCTAGGAGAGTTAATTAGGATCTTTTTTGGGTTTTTTAAGCCCTTTTCTTCATCCTTAAGCCTTTTTGAGGGTGTGGGGATCTAATGGAGGGTCATGAATGGGTGTCCTTGGGTGGTGTAGGCCATGTAGAGCTGAGTGAGGGATTTTTTGGGTTAACAGATTGCCCCCTGATGTGTGAGGGCAGGATCTCATCGTATGGCCGACGGACATCATAGGATTTGCTGCATAGAGGTGGTGCTTCTGGGATTGGGGCATGGTGGATTTTGGTTTTTGTATTAATATGGTTCCCATAAATGGGTTAGATACAAATAATGTGTGACATGTATATGGACGAGGAGGGAATCCCATGCTCGTGACAATGTCAAAAGAATAATTTGGTCTATGCTCTAAAATACAAATGTCGATCATAAACAATTTATGGAACAATAATGGTTTCCTAAATGTGAGGCTGAATACAATACTGATCTAGTACATTGGACCCATGGCATTCTCATGGAATGCTATATCTTCATGAATGACGGTCTGCTGGATCTGGAACAGTACATAGCTTTATGGACTCACTGATTGAGAGTCAGAGTCTTTGTGGTACAAGTATGCTGCATCAATCATAAATCTATTTAGAAGCACTACCGGGGCTTCTGAACACTGTCTTGGACGCAACCCAGAAATATCAAGGGATATAATCTATTTAGGTCCCTCGAGTGGACTCATCAATGTGTTAGAGTTAGGTGACATGCGTGTTCGTGTACACAGGGTACTCCCAAAATACCGAACACCTTCAGCAACCGCTTCACACAAATAGATCACAGATCAACACACTGATGTTTGTCACGTGGTTAAAACCCTCGAGAGGGTAACAGTCCATGGCCCCATCCAAATAGCTACTTGGAGCAATTTATTATGCAAAAGAAAGAAAGTTACATATGAGCTTCCCATAATCGATCAACTAGCCAAGGACCCTCTATGATCTTTAAATAGAGATCATATACCAATCGAGTGTTAAACCACAGATCAATGGTAGGTATGATCTAAGAGAAGTTGAACCATTGGATCACTCTATGTCTAGAACATATCGTGACCATCGGATTAGAATATTTACAAATGCATATTAATGCATACTAAAGAAACACACTTTTACCTAACAGATATATTACACAAGTTGATCTTAACTAACTCCTAAGTGTCTAAATATCCTAACATCCCCCCTTAAGAACAACTTAGGATAGGATTGAAGGATTTACAAAAGCGACACTATTAGGAGAAGGAAGGAGGCATTAGAGCCTATCCCCCCTTAAGGACACATTCCTGAACTCCTAACATAGACCAAAGTTTAGAAAACTTTGCTTCTGTAAGAGACTTGGTGAAGATGTCTGCAACTTGATCATCTGTAGGGAAATAGAGCACTTCAATAACATGATCATGAACAAGATTTCTGATGAAGTGCATGTGTATCTCAATGTGTTTGTTGCGCTGATGTAGAACTAGATATTTGGCAAGCTTGATGGCACTTTAATTGTCGCACCAAAGTGGAGTAGGATACTGCTGCTCGAATCCAAACTCTGAAAGTATCTATCGAAGCCATAAAGCTTCTTGACTGGCATTAACTGCGGCTCGATATTCTGCTTCTGCTGAAGAAAGAGCAAGAGTTTGTTGTTTCTTACAATCCCAAGTGACAGGTCCAGATCCCATACTGAAAAAATAAACTGCAGTAGACTTTCGATCATCAGGATCACCGGCCCAATCTGAATCAGTGAAACCAACCAACAAAGGTTTCCCCCTTGTACTGTAATGAATCCCAAACTGAATTGTACCTTGAATATATCAAACTATTCTTTTGGCTGCTTTCCAGTGACTTTCATGAGGAGTTTGCATATAACGGGCAAGACGACCAATGGAAAAGGAAAGGTCAGGACAGGAATGAGTCAAGTATAAAAGACTACCAACAATCTGATGATACAAGGTGGCATCTACTTCAGGGGAAGCACAATTGGCAGAAAGTTTGACTCTAGACTGGGAGGGAGAAGGGGCTGGTTTACAATCTTACATGTAAGGTTTGCCATTACACCAAAGCCTGCAGATGTTGGTGAACATTTAAAACCCAGAACAAGCTAGGCCATATCACCAGGAGTGGTGGTTAGTCCACTTGTTTTATATTCCCAAAGGTGCAGTGGTTTTACCATGTGGAGGTACCCGATACTCCAACACCCGGCCTCCGGTGTAGCTCGGGGGAATTGAACCTGAGACCTCTGCTCTGATACCATGCTTGGGTACACGGGCTACTCCCAAAAGACCAAACACCTTCAGCAACCGCTTCACACAAATAGATCACAGATCAACACACCGATGTTTGTCACGTGGTTAAAACCCTCGAGAGGGAAACAACCCATGGCCCCAGCCAAATAGCTACTTGGAGCAATTTATTATGCAAAAGAAAGAAAGTTACATATGAGCTTCTCATAATCGATCAACTAGCCAAGGACCCTCTATGCTCTTTAAATAGATATCATAGACCAATCAGGTGTTAATCCACAGATCAATGGTAGGTATGATCTAAGAGAATTTGAACCGTTGGATCACTCTATGTCTAGAACATATTGTGACCATCGGATTAGAATATTTACAAATGCATACTAATGCATACTAAAGAAACACACTTTTACCTAACATATATATTACACAAGTCGATCTTAACTAACTCCTAAGTGTCTAAATATCCTAATAATGTGGGGTCTTCGACCAAGTACTATGTGGACCAAACCCTGTACGAATCTCAACAGTGCGATGATGTGGTTGGAGTCAAGCACGTGAGAAACAACCATCTCAAGAGGCACTAAGAACTCCTCTCAAGTGGTCCAAGGAACTCATCAATGAGGTTGATGAAACTAGGATACAGGGACCTATGGGTCTATCCTCTGGAATATGTGTGTTGTCATCGACAGAGGGAGGCCTTCCCATAGTCAAGGAAATGATGTTTCCTTGACCAGAAGCGCGAGGGAGATAACCGAAAGGTGTTAGACAATCTGCGGACTGTCCCATTGAATTGGGGGGGGGGGGGGGGAGGGAAAGAATTGAACAGGGGCAATGGGAATGTGGTAGACTCAAAATTCCTTTGTTCAGAGTATGACGGCAGGGAAGACCAAGCAGCAAATGAAACTTGACTCATGGGAATGGGATCATAGCTATAATACCGGGAATGTCACTGCAGATGGGAAATACTTGGAGGAGGTAGACACTTTTTATATTGATGGGATCCAAGGAAGACACATTGCAAAGTACTCTGAACAAAGGTGACCCAATGTGGTAATGCTGCCAAACTATTTTCTATGGGGTGGTGTCTAGGAACACTGTTGTGGTACGATCTCATGGATTTTTGGCGAGCCCGAGAAAGTAAATGCTCAATGGTGCTTTCAATTTTAGAGAGTCTGAAAGCACGAAGAAGACTCCAGTGGGGGCTCTTTTTCGTTGGTAGTCTCCTATGCCCAAAAAAGGATAAAAGTATACATGGGAGAGCTCACCCATCCTGTAGGGGGTGAGAGACTTCTTTACCATTGGTAGTCTAATCAAGTCAAAAAAGGTTAAACTAATACTGACTAGACGATCATTCAGATACTTTTACGAGCATGAACGAAACCAAGTTTGCTCGGTAATATTTTCTTGATTAGAAGGATGGAAAAGAGCTTAACGACAACCTGTGGCGAGATTTTTCATAAATTGCGGCCCCTCTTCCCGAGAAAGCATAAAAGTATGTAGAGGGGAACGGTCTTGGCTTGAGTGTGCCAAGGAGGTCCTTTTCAATTGATGGTCTACATGGTCCGCAAAAGGAGGTAAATGAGATGACGTAGATGCCCTTTCCTATACTTTAGCGAGCCAAAAAGGAAGCAGCTGTGATTGGCTATCTTTTCATTGTTTTAAGGAGTTAGAAAAGAGCTTAAATGAAACTCCATTACGGTCAACTGATTGCGGTGGCACAGGTGGTGCCCCCTGTCAAGATGGTGGACAGAGGTCCAAAGGTCATCCACGCAGTATGGACGGAGTAGAAGGCTCTCAAACATACCAATACATGCATGGGATAGATCGCGACAGAGGCTCATTAGCCAGTGCAGCAGAGGCATGCAAACCGAGGTGGCTCTCGGATAGAGGTTAGGAGATCATGTGTGTGTGTTGCGGTGGACGGACTTGACTACATGTGATGTGAGTGCAAGTACGGGGGCATTTCTATGCAAAATACATGCAAGAAAAATAAATTGTTTTGCAGACAATGGTCCAGAGATCCGCATAAGGTGCGGTGGATGGAAAAGACAATGATATGTTACAAAAAAGATAAAAATGATGTTCCTTAATGGGCGATGGCCTAAGAACCCGGATGAGTAGCGGTAGGCAAGTGTGATGCAAGTACAGGTCCGTAGACACTTGTATCACCATGCTGTGGCTTGTAAATTGAGGTAACTTCTGGGAAGTGGTCCCGAAATTTATTTGTTAAACATGAGATGATGGTCTCATACGGAAATGGAAATTTGAGCCTAGAGGTGTGAGAGGTGTCTCTAACAGGTTCCAGGTGACTTTGGATTAGCAGCTGATGGTGCTGCCCCTGACTTGTGCTAAAAAATGTTAAAAAACAAGAAGGGGAAAAAACTATGCTATAAGGGACTCTTAGTGGTTTTATCAGGCATACACTCTCTTGAGGTGGAGCCCGTTGCACGGCTTCTTCAAGAGTCAACCGTCTGATTCAGCGAAGAGGTATGCCCCCTTTCCCAGACGAAGGTCATTGGCAAGGTGGAATGATAGAATCTGGTCTTTATGGGAAGAACCGATTCGACACTATGGTTTCAAGGGAATGCGGTAAAACCAGAGGCGGTCTTACAGATCTGTCTGTCATCGTGTAAGTGGTTCCGTGATAGATCAAGTGGATTGTTGGAGAAGAGTCCCACAGCTACAGGAGAAGCTGCCATTTTGGTGGATAGACAGTTTGGCGAAGAGGAAGAGAGATAAGGTAAATCTACGACGCCGTAGCATGTTTCTAGCTGCAGAGCAAAGCCGAAAACTATGAATACTGGGACAGAGAAGTCAAGAAAGACGACAGTACCTGAGCGGCCAAGAAGAGAGAGCTCAACCACTGCATTGAAGGAAGCGACGAAGATAGGAGGGCTCAGCTACCCTCATAAAGGAAAAGGAGTGACGAGACCGAGGTATTGAAGACGAAGGATAGAAGAAGGGAAGCGGTGCATAGTACCCATGGTCAGCGCCGGGAAGCATGGAAGACTGCAGAGAGCAGTGGTGTGATGGAAAGAGGCTACCCAAAGTATAGATATGTCGACTGTCACTAGTTAGGGTTTTGGGTTACTGTTGGGACATGCCCACAGTGTTGTAATGGTGAGACCTTCGGGCCGCCTATAAAGGGATGTATTTTGTATTGTAAAAGGTTGGCATTTTGGGCATTTTAAGCCATCCAACTAGTCAGTCCTTCTGGAGCTAGACATCAACGAGTCTGAGAGTCCAGTAGTCTGTTAGCTCACTGTATTTTGTATTGTAACAATCTGCAGGGATTGACAGAGAGAGAGAGAGAGCAAGAGTATATTGTAAGAAGGCAATACAGAGAAGAGATCTAAGAGAGAAGGGCTCCAGGATGTGTGCGGAGTTACCCAGAAGATCTCTAGCTGCATATGCGGTGCAGCAGAACTGTGTACCTTTCTCAAGTCATAATATAGAAACACAGTTCTGTGGATGTAGCTTCTACCCTGGAAGTGAACCACGTAAAATCAGAGTGTTATGTGATTGATTCATGTGATTGTATTTTCTTGTTATATCTGTCATTCATTACATGAACTTTGCTTAAAGTAAATGTATGTATGTGTTATTCAGCTCATAGTATATTTAAAGGATAAATGTCAGTTGAAGTCTTTAAGTATTATGTATAAGAGTTTGTCTAAGTTTCACTCAAGACAGTTAAGAGTCATAGTATAAAACAACCTTGTGTATTGAGTCCTGTAAGTTGAACACCAGTAAGCTAAGTACGTTGAGTCGCAGTGGTAGGATATCGCAGGGAGGCGATATCGTACCATCAGAGGAGTTGTGGTGCGCGGTACCGCAGGTTGAGGATCGAGCGTAGGAGAGAGTTACATGTTTCCCAGGATGAGGCAATGCAATAAAGGCTAGAGTCATCACGAGTAAGAGGAACTGCGCATTGCAGTGAGGAGAGAGAAATCTCGTGGGCTAAGAAGAGCTGCAAGAGGCACACAGGACACCATATAGAACCTGGTCAAGACACTTGAGTCTTTGGCCAACCCATTAGGATCACTTCGAGTGAGAATTCAGACCGCTCCGCGGTCTGTTGCCGAAAGGGCCAGTGAGCTAGGGGTGTTGTTGGTACATGATAGTAAACCCGGGTCTGCCCAGCAAACCAACAAATGGTTCTGTTGCTGGTTTTGAACAAACTATGGAGTGATGTTTTGGTGGCGTCCTACTAGAGACGAACTCAACGAGTGGGTTTGGTCTAAGGAGAAAGAGTTTGCCGAACACGAGAACAAGAGTCCTAGACTGAGTACAGAGGACTGGTTAGAAAAACATATCGTTACAGACCTGCATGTGATATTTTTTGCAACCTTTGGAAATGAGCATTACGACTGGTTATCAAAGTTGACAGATATGAGCATATTCAAGAAGAAAAGAAACATTGTCTGGACACCGGAGCTGATTCATACTGTGAAGAACCTTGATAATCCCATTACGAGGACAGTAGACTTTTGGCTTGCGAGTGTGCTAGAAGGCTTCGTCACAGAGTTTGCAGTTGAACAGAGAAAAAGCTTCAGCGAGGCTGAGCGGTACTTCTTCAAAGGATATCGCTGTAAGTACCTAAAATCTTTAAACTTGTCCATTAAGATGTTATTACATGAAAAAGGAACAATGGATTTAGTTTTAGATGAATAAGCAAAGATAGTAATGTCACAAGAGTTTGAAAGTGATTTTGATGACATTGGACGTACACGTAGTGGAAAGAAATACAAAGTAGATTTCAGCTCTCCCATATTTGAAGACAGTTCAGATAATACTAGACAACAGAGTCACAGTACCACAGAAAGAACAGAAGGGGGTATCCCTTACCATTCTTATACCCCACAGAAACAGATCAGGACTCAGAACAATTCCATAGGAACTCCATCTAGTAGCTCCCAGACAGTACATACTACCGCTACATCACCTCCACCTACACCACCGAGTGGTAGTAACACAACAAATCAACATCCACCACGTAGAAATAGAATGGGAGATGATATGAAGCTACCTATCTTTAAGGGTACAAGGGCAGAGGACCCAGAGCAGCATTGGTTTCTATGTGAAGCCGTGTGGACCATTAAAGCAATCAATGATGATAATAGTAAACTTGTACAGTTGGTCACCACACTGAGAGAACGAGCCTTAACATGGTATATGAAGTATACCTCAGCGATACCTAGAACACTTGTCCAGGTCAGGACCGCCATGATAAAAGAGTTTAAGAAACCTAATTCTGAGTCACAGTGCATTATAGAGCTCAAAGACATCAAACAGTTACCTACAGAGTCAGTGTGGGACTTCGATCAGAAATTTAAATCCCTTATAGACCAAGTCAGCTTTGAGTTTGCACCAGAGCATCATAAGGAATGGTTTATTGCAGCACTGCTCCCTCACATCAAACTACCATTAATGCAGCAGAAACTCCAGACGCAGGATGACACGTTGGAGATGGCGATGAAACTAGAGGCTTCACCTTTAGCTGAAACCAGCACAGGTATGAAAAATCTGGAAAACCAGTTGGCTAATCTCATGATACAGATGCATGAGCTTAAGAAAGGGAAAGAGGTTGCACAAGACATATGGTGCGTAAAGTGTAAAGCATAAGGCCATACTAAAGATAATTGTCCAGTCTTTGTAGAATATATAGCAACCGGGGCTCCTAACCCCTTACCACAAACCCACGGGCCGTGGTGTGAAATATGCAAAACAAGAGGACACCTACCTCACCAGTGCCCTCTACTTCAGAAGTACGTACAGACACCTAAGAACCTATACTGCGTCTTCTGCAAGTCCGTAGGCCATGATGAACACGATTGCCGAGCCTATGATCTCATGGTCGGGAGCAAGCAAGACTTGTATAGAGTTCAATCAGAAACACAGGGTCCAGTAGCAGGACCATAGTATGATCAGGCTCATGTTGGCTATGGAGGAGGATTAAGAGGATGAGGAGGATTCAGAGGCTTTGGTCGGGGAGAAGGCTTTGGCCGTGGTCGCGGACCAGTCACTTGTTACAACTGTGGAGTTCTAGGACATTATGCTAGGAATTGTCAAAGCCCTACCACCACATGTAACTATTGCAAATATTACGATCACGCTATAGAAGACTATCCTACCTTGATAGCTAAGATCAGAGAACCTAAGCCAACAGTACACCAAAACATCTAGCTTATTGCTGCTGAGCAGGAAGAACCAGAACCAAGAGTCAACATTGTGACTCACAGCGGTGCTTCTACCAATGAGACATCACAGGTTACTGAAAATACCACAGGTCAGGAGTGGGTGCGCAAATCTCCTAATAAAGCAACACCACTTGACCTACAGAAGAATAAACAGACATTTCAAGAAGCTAAGACTTTCTTTGATGACCCTATGCAATCAGGATTGTAGGTACCTCCTTCTAGGGGCGTACCGCAGCAAGCACCTTGTGGTGTTAGTCCTGTACAGATATCGTAGGCTACCACATCGGGCACATGCGACGAGGACGAGTTAACAAGAAGTGTACAATCCTTCCTACGGAGCTATTTAAAACTCATGAGAAATGAGCAAGCTATCGGAGAACTTCAGCGCATCATAGATCAGTGTCAACCATATTCTTCCATGAGCAGTGCACAATGTGCTGTACATAGTATTATGGGACATACAAGAACAGGAAGAGAGATGCGACTCACAGCACAGGTTGGAGAATTTGAAATGGACGAGGTGATCCTAGATCTAGGATCAGAGGTAAATGTTCTGACTAAGTAGACATGGGAACAGATGGGTAGCCCTAAGTTAGTCAGATCACCTATCCATCTACGATTAGCTAATCAACAGTGGGTATCACCCCTAGGTCGATTATCGCAGGTGCCAGTTGACATTGACAGAGTTCGCAGCTCTGCGGACTTTGAAGTTATAAAAATCATTGGCGATAGTAGACCATATCCAGCACTACTAGGAATTGATTAGGCGATCGGTAACATGGTCGTTATCGACTTAAAGAGAAGACAAATGACCTTTGAGGATGCGCAGATCCGGGTCATTGCATCGTTAGATCCTCTTCAGGGTCCTAGATACGTTGAACCTATCCGAGCAGAGGAAGAGGCACGTAACATGGACAGTCTCTACCAGATGACTGCGAACCAGAGTGACTACGTCAATCCAACCACAGAAGGGAACATTAGTTGGTGATGCGACAGCTCATGCGCATCGGATTCGGATGTTGGTCTAGAGAACTGGCAGAACAGACTTTACGAAGTCTCAGCGCGCAGATGTGCGTACATGACTAAGTCACTGCGATGGATTGGCGCAGAGATCAACGAGATTCCATCATTTCATGGTCTAACAGATATCCAGGACTTTCTCATGCAGTGTGAACAACAAATTCCTCACGAGCAGAGGATTACAGCTATGGACCTTGTAGTACGAGCCACACCTGCAAGATGGTGGTATGCACATAAAGAGAATATCACATCATGGGATGATCTTAAGAGATTGATGGCGATCAGATTCTCTACCAACAAAGAGTATGTCCAGCAGAGATACACAGGAGAAAGTGACCCCAGGTCACATATTCAAACATGTGAATAGGATTGGTCAGACATTCCTGAGGATGAATGGGTTCACAGATTCATTCACACTTTGGACACAGTTCCACGGAACTGGTACACAGAGACTGAATTGTGCAAGGGAACGACTACATGGCCACTTCTAATAGACAGCTTTCTACTTACCTTCGCTTTTGAATCTGAGTATCCAAATGTTGATCAGGCCCTAGATGTAATAAAGGTTATGATATTTGAGGATTGTACCCTACCAGTACATACTTAACCTGAGTGGGCCACCCAGTTAGAAGAGGCGCTCGACTGCTATAACTTCGAAGCAGAACTAGAGGATGAGGATGAGGATCCTCACAACATCAACATTTCGAAGTCAGAAGGGACTCGCGATGATGATGGACTGAAGCTACAGATTCCAGCAATCACAGAGCCAATCAAGATTAAAAAGATCAATATTGGCATAGACACAGAACCAAAGTTTGCCTCTATTGGAGACTATTGGACCGATGAAACAGTCGGACAGATTGCAGACTTGCTACATGACTATCAGGACCTATTTCCCACCAAGTTCACAGAGATGAAGGGAATAGTCGGAGACCTGGGAGTAATGAGGACACCATTGAAAGAGGATGCTAGACCAGTCAAGCAGCGTCCATATAGATTAAATCCGTGCTACAAAGAAAAAGTTAAGGATGAGATCGATAAGATGCTAGCAGCAGGCATCATTGAGCCCGTAGAAGAGAGCGAATGGGTTAGTCCTATGGTCATGCAAGAAAAGAAAACTAAAGGAGACATCAGGATCTATGTCGAATTGCATAAACTCAACGACGCATCGCTTCATGATCCATTTCCGACACCTTTCACTGATGAAGTACTAGACGATGTGGGAGGACAGGAGGTCTACTCCTTCACTGATGGCTTTTCAGGCTCTCACCAGATCAGAATCCACCCGGAAGATCGACATAAGACCACTTTTGCAACAAAATGGGGCTCATTCCAGTTTACGGTAATGCCCTTTGGTCTTAAGAATGCACCAGCTATATTTTCTAGAGTAGTAGTTGCTGTATTTAAAGAATACATCCATAAATTCCTAGAAGTTTATTTTGATGATTGGACTGTATTTGGATTAATTGACAAGCACATAGGAGATTTAAGACTGATGTTAGAGAAATGTAGGCAGTACTAGATTTCTCTAAACTTGAAAAAATATATATTCTGTGCGCCATTCGGTATTTTGTTGGGTCATATTGTCTGCAGGCAAGGCTTGATGGTAGATCCCGCAAAGATTGCCATCATTGTAAATATTCCAACACCTAACTCAGTTAAACAATTGAGAACAGTACTTGGTCATACCGAGTACTACAGAAAATTCATCAAGGGATACACAAAGATTACAACACCGATGGAAAAACTGTTAAAGAAAGATGAAAAATTCCTATGGAATGAGGAAATCCAACAAAGTCTAAACACACTTAAAGAGAATATGGTTACAACACCCATCTTAGTATTTCCAGACTGGACTAAGCCATTTCATGTACATGTGGATGCATCTGGCATCGCACTAGGGGTTGTTTTAACGCAACAAGGAGAAGGAGGTATCGATCATCCTATCGCATACTCCAGCAGAAAAGAACTACACCACGACAGAAAGAGAAGGCTTAGCTATGGTGTACGCGCTACAAAAGTTTAGGCACTACCTGTTGGGTGCCTCGTTCAATATGTTTACTGACCATTCTGCATTGAAGTATCTGGTCAATAAGCTAGTGTTAGGGGGAAGAATCTGCAGATGGTTACTCCTCTTTCAGGAGTATGATTTTGAAATCATTGTCAAACCAGGAAGATTGAACACCGGACCTGATCATCTGTCGCGAATAGACTCAGGAGAAGAGCCAAGTAATCTAGAGGACAATTTTCCAAATGCGCAGTTGTTCTCTATCCAGATCGCAGATGAGTACTATGCTGATATCATTCACTTTCTCACCACAAGAAGGGCACCTGAGGAGTTTACCAAGCATCAAAAGAGGCAGTTGGTTGTTAAAGCAGCAGAATTCACCCTGATCGCAGGATAGTTATACAAGTTAGGTTCGGATGAAGTCCTGCACAGATGTGTGATGCCACATGAAAAAGAGGTTATTATCAGAGAAGCACATTCAGGTACCGCAGGAGGTCATTTTGCAGGAAAGCCGACTGCGCAGAAAATCCTTACCGCAGGATTATGGTGGCCTACGTTACACAAAGACACTAAGGACTTTTGCAGATGCTGCGATATCTGCTAGAGGGTAGGAAAACCTTCACGACGAGATGAAATGCCGCTGCGACCGCAGATTACATTGCGTGCATTTGACAAATGGGCTATAGACTTTGTGGGTCCTATCAACCCACCAGGAAAACGAACTGGTGTGAGATATATCATCACTAGAATAGAGTACCTCACCAGGTGGGTAAAGGCCAAAGCAGTAAGAAACTGTGATGTTGCTACAGCCGCACAGTTCATTTTTGAAAACATCATCACTAGATTTGGATGCCCAGTAATTTTGATGAGTGATCAAGGCACACACTTCTTGAATTGCACCATTGAGGCCTTGACAGAATAATTCCAGACACAGCACCATAAGAGCACTCCCTACCACCCACAAGCTAATGGTACGGTGGAGGCCTTTAATAAGATTTTAGAAAACGCTCTTACTAAGATCTGCAACAGCCAAAGGAATGATTGGGACCTTAGAGTTAACGCTGTATTATGGGCATATAGGACTACATGTAAGAAAATTACAGGACACACACCTTTCGGCTTGGTGTATGGACATGAGGCTGTTATGCCTATGGAGTATATTCTTCCCAGTTTAAGAATTTCTCAGATCACTGGAATGGCTGATACAGACATGGTGCAGGAAAGGCTAGCATAGCTGCTTGCCTTAGAGGAAGAAAGATTCATCGCCGGATTCCATCAGAAAGTGCAGAAGGCACGAGAAAAAGCTTGGCATGATAGATACATTAAGAGTAAGACTCTTCAAATCGGAGACCTAGTACTCCTCTATGACAGTAAATTTATTAAGTTTCCAAGGAAGTTTAAGACGCATTGGTTGGGGCCATATCAGATACAGCAAGTCACAGAGGGAGGAGCCGTTCAGCTTAGCAAACTGAATGGGGAGCTTCTTCCCATGATGATCAATGGAAGTAGGCTTAAGCTCTATAGTGACAGCCACTCGACCTCTCAGCCCTAACTCAGAGTTGTGAGCGGTGCAGATGTCCAGTGTAGTTGAAAGGATGAATCGCATCGGGAATTAGTCTACACCGACAGGTATTCTAAGTATCAGGAATCACATAAGGACGGTTCATTTTGTGTTAAAAAAAAATGCTTAAAATTTGTGTTGAGCAAGTGATGCGGTGTGGCATCGTAGCAGCGTGATGTTTCTCCGTGCCACATACCCAGTTTTTGAAACGAGACAGAGGGCTAGTCAAGTCACCTTCTGACAGGAAGTTAATGAAGAAATGACCGGTATACCTTACCGTAGATTTGGCAATAGCATAATACATTTTTCTAGATTTGGCAAATCTTCGACGAGACCGGCGCCTGCATACACACGCTTCAAGGGAAATTGATCGGATTTCAGCATTTATTTGGGATCGGAATGACGGGTGTGGTCTCGTCCAAGCAATTAATATGACCGACGGGTTCAGTCTAGATGACCGTTGCGTCCGGGATTATCGCCTTCGGCATAAAATCAGAAATTATTCATTCGAGAGGGTTACATTTGCAAAGATCCGAGAGCTATAGAGTGCATTGTTAAGTTTTCCCTGTGCAGAGCTAATTTCGTTACAGAGTGCTGTGATTTACATAGTTTGCAGCCATTGCCCACCCAGAGTATAACACCAAGTGGGTTCTGTCCGAGGAGGAACCTTTAGAAGACATTCTGAGACGCTTCGAGCATGGTGGCCGAATGTCCACTATGACGCCGCCGCCCAGGGTTGTGAAATTAGGAACATCACAGGTTAGACAGCTGCCAAGGATGAGGAGTCAAGCGTAGGATGTAGAAGATGTCATCAAAGTCTCTGATAAAGAGAAGAAGAAAGAAGAGCCGATCACTGAAGATAAGAAAGCAGAGCAGCGAAATGATGAGAAGAAATCTCTCACCAGGAAGAAAGTAAAAATGAGAAAAAGAAAGCCACAGGAGAAGGAAGATGACCTATCTCATCAGCTAAGAGAAGAAAAAGAGACTGTTGAGGCAAAGAAATGAAAATTTGGAGATCAGAGGTAGCATGAACGCCTGGAGCGGTTTGTTGAGAAGAAAAGTGAAAGGGACAACAAACCGAACAAGCAGAACTCCAGTGTGTAGACAAAGGCTTGTTTTCGGCATGGAATTCACGGCCTGTGTAGTTCTCGTAAGGAAGGACCCAGACTGAATGAAATGTTTGAGAAGGTTGGAAGATACAGATGTCTATTTTCCTTGTGATAAAAGTTCTAACCCAGATAAAGAGGAAAGGATATCTGTGGAAGAATTCTCAAGACCTGAAGATCCTTAAAAGCTCTCGCAAGCGACAAGAGCGAGAGCATGACAATGAGGGAAGGAGAGATAAGAGAACCCAACGAACCAAGTTAGCATAAGACTCCAGTATTAGTCAAGCTATGCTTGACTCGACACAAGAGCGTGTCATAGCTATGCAGAACAAAGTCGCAGGACTTTGGGACAAGCTTCACCGCACTTCGTAGGAAGCCAAGGAGAAGCTACAGCAGGAGAGGACCGCTGGTAGTGGCTAGGGGACGAGCCACAAGTAAGTGTTAGGGGACTGTTGGAGCAGAGTCCCGCAGCTATAGGAGAAGCTGCCATTTTGGCGAATAGACAGTTTGGCGAAGATGAAGAGAGATAAGGTAAAGCTATGACGCCATAGCATGTTTCTAGCTGCAGAGCAGAGCCGGAAACTATGACTACCAGGACAGAGAAGTCAAGAAAGACAACAGTACCTGAGCGGCCAAGAAGAGAGAGCTCAACCACTGCATTAAAGGCAGCGACGAAGACAAGAGGGCTCAGCTACCCTCATAAAGGAAAAGGAGCGACGAGGCCGAGGTATTGAAGACGAAGGACAGAAGAAGGGAAGCGGTGCATAGTACCCATGGTCAGCGCTGAGAAGCATGGAATACTGCAAAGAGCAGTGGTGTGACGAAAAGCGGCTACCCCAAGTACAGATATGCCGACTGTCACTAGTTAGGGTTTTGGATTACTGTTGGGACAGGCCCACAGTGTTGTAATGGCGAGACCTTCGGGCCTCCTATAAAGGGATGTATTTTGTATTGTAAAAGGTTGGAATTTTGGGAATTTTAAGCCATCCAGCTAGTCAGTCCTTCTGGAGCTAGACATCATCGAGTCTGAGAGTCCAGTAGTCTGTTAGCTCACTATATTTTGTATTGTAACAATCTGCAGGGATTGACAGAGAGGGAGAGAGAGCGAGAGTATATTGTAAGAAGGCAATATAGAGAAGAGATCTAAGAGAGAAGGGCTCCAGGCTGTGTGCGGAGTTACCCAGAAGATCTCTAGCTGCATATGTGGTGCAGCATAACTGTGTACCTCTCTCAAGTTATAATATAGAAACACAGTTCTGTGGATGTATCTTCTACCCTGGAAGTGAACTTTGCTTACAGTAAATGTATGTATGTGTTATTCAGCTCACAGTATATTTAAAGGATAAATGCCAGTTTAAGTCTTTAAGTATTCTGTATAAGAGTTTGTCTAAGTTTCACTCAAGACAGTTAAGAGTCACAGTATAAAACAACCTTGTGTATTGAGTCCTGTAAGTTGAACACCAGTAAGCTAAGTACGTTGAGTCGCAGCGGTAGGATATCGCAGGGAGGCGATATCGCACCATCAGAGGATCTGTGGTGCGCAATACCGCAGGTTGAGGATCGAGCGTAGAAGAGAGTTACGTGTTGCCCAGGACGAAGCGATGCGATAAAGGCTAGAGTCATCGCGAGTAAGAGTAACTGCGCATTGTAGTGAAGAGAGAGACATCTCGCGGGCTAAGAAGAGCTGCGAGACGCACACAGGATGCCATACAAAACCTGGTTGAGACACTTGAGTCTTTGGCCAACCCATTAGGATCACTTTGGGTGAGACTTCAGGCCGCTCCGCGGTTTGTTGCCGAAAGGGCCAGTGAGCTAGGGGTGTTGTTGGTACATGATAGTAAACCCGGGTCTGCCCAGCAAACCAACATGGATCATCCACAAGTGATGAGATGGAAGGGAGACTGGTGCTAGAGATCATGTAAATGGTATTGGTTGTGGTTTTTCTGGCCTTGTCCCCAGTCTCCATTGGAGGAAGAGGGGAAAGCCTAGAGACAAGATGAATTTTTGATGGACATGGAGGCAGGTGAAACATCATCTCAATTGGATGGACATCATTCAACACATCCTAGGGCCTTAGAGGTAGGGTAGGTGGTTCACGGTACCACACAGGATCTCCTAGTGTGAAATCCTGTAGAATGCGGGTTGCCAAGATAGGCTTACTCACGATCCCGGATGGTAGGAAAAGGAAAAGGAAAAGAAAAAGGAAAAGGATCATGCTGATCGGGAATGAACCCCATTGTTTCCCTGGTAACTGAGGGTGAGGTTGCAACTAAGTTTGTGGCTATGGCTAGGGAAACAATGGAAGAGACAGGTTTGATGGACTGTCGTTGGAGGAGGAGATGATCGAGTTGGTGGAACTGGACATCATGTAGATGGACATGGTGTCTAAAGAAGGCGGTGGGGGGTGAACTTCTTCGATCAAGGTGATCTCAGACCCAAGGGAATGTTGACGGGGATCAGCTAGAGCCATTCAAAATTCGGGCAGGTCTTGGCAATGGTGAGAGTAATGTCCATACAAACCGCAGAGGGCGCAAGCATGGTTTATTCACAATGCCTTGTTTTTTACTATCGGTGCGGTTTGTATGGACATTAGGGATTTTTGGTTGAGACATGATTTAATTTTAAAAAGCTCATCTCTCAAACACATACATGTGCGTATGCATCAAAATTCCCTTCGAAGAAATTCACACATATATGAGTGTGGCACTCATGCATGCATATGTGTCAACATTTCTTTTGAAAACGTTTTAGCATTTGTTTTGATCGTTGTAAGTTGAAAACAAAATATGGTTGATTATCTAGTCGAACTATTTTAAGTTAAAATAAAAATAGAAATAATGGTCGAAACTACCATGAAAAATGATTTGTTGTTGAAATTTATTACACAAATCTTGTTAATAATGTGGAAAATTATTTTGAAATGAAATAAGTCTCAGAAACTCAAAATGTCCATAGTCTTGAAGTTGATTAAGATCTCGATTTTAGTCATTGGTTAGATCTTGATCATAAATTGAGTGCTTGGTCTTGAGATCTTGATCCGAATAATTTTTAATAATTATTTTCGTAAGAAAAGTCTAACTTGCTTGGGATTTGTTGGAGGTTTCGAATCAAGTATAACTTTATTTTTTAATAAATCATATTTTATGTCTTCTTAACAAATGGCATGGCCTAACAATACTCCTATAGGCGTGACAAAAATTCACTTCCTTATATTGAGAAAAAAAATGGATTTGTCGACACCTTTCTAGCATAAGTAAATCCATTGTATGTGGTCTTTTACCATTGTATAAATGATCTAGTCCTCAAAATAAACAACCATTCCTTTGTACAACGATTTCTGAAAATATTTTATAATTATTTTGGAGAAGACGGTGCATTTTTCAATCCAAAAGGCATGACGTTGTAGGCATTGTAGGCATGGATTTGTCAACATCTTTCTAGCATAATTAAATCCATTGTATGTGGTCTTTTACTATTGTATAAATGATGTATTCCTCAAAATAAACAACCATTTTTTTTAACAAGAACTCTTAAAAATATTTTATAATGGTCCTTGAGAAGACAGTTGGTGCATCAATCCAAAAGGCATGACGCTGTAGGAAAATGATTGAAAGTCATAGACAAACTTGGTTTTGTGTTGATATTCATTTTCTATAGGAACCTAGTTGTAATCAGAGATTTTGTCTATGAAATACTAGCATTCATTGCCTATGACTTTGTTAATAATTTCGTCAGTGAAAGGTGTCAGAAATAGATCTATGAGACTTATTTTATTCACACCTTTAAATTCGACACAAAACCAAAGTTTATTGGGGTCATGTTTCTTTTCTTGAACAACCATAGGGTTGTCCCACTCTGACTTATCAACACGGTATATTATTCTAGCGGTCATCATATTTTGATTTCTCTCCTAATTATGTCCGTATACTTGTGAGCTAGTTTGTACAGTAGTTTCTTAATAGGTTTGGCATCGGGCATTAGTTCAATTTTCATCTCTCCCATTTCTTGGATCAAACCTTTCAAGTCTTTGTAATCTTAGGTAAGTACATCTTCATAATCCTTAAGTAGGTTTGTCATTTTTGTAGTCTATTGCTCCGACTAATAGTCAACTATTTTTTCCATTTTGGGTCTCATCGGTAGATATGTTGACTTCTTTAGTTTTTAATTCCACACCCATGCATGCAACAATTAGTCATTGTCCTACCTTGAATATATGTGAAATATGGGGGAAACTCTTTATGATAATCATCATCCTCTTTGCCTTTGGTAGAAATTTTCAAGACAATTTTCACTAGATGTGTCATGCAGGGATGATTTCTTCTCCACTGAAATTTTTCACAAGGTTGTCCTCATTCTCCATGTCCATTCCAGTCAATAAATGATCCAAATGCTTCTAATTATTCATGATTATATTACAATCAGAACTAGGTTGGAAAATTGTGTTGACTGCATCGACTAGTTGTTTCGTTGGTTTAATGAATTGTTGTAATTCTTGCATTGCTTCTTAGAGGCATTCTTTCACATGGGAGACTTAAAAATACTTGATAAAATTCTCCTTAAGGGACTACAAATTGAAATTGTATCCTCTTTCTTCTTCCATTTTCTATCATTTGCTAGGAAAATCATCTAGCATGCTTGGGAACAAATGAAACCATACTCTCTCATCCCAATAACCTAGTCTTTTCCATTCCTTTTCATAGTTTTCAATGTGCTCAATGGGGTCTAGACCTTGGAATTTTTTTTGAATTTCAGATTGGGTTATTACCTTCTTTCCACTAAATCATTTTATAAGATACATTGAATCAGTCATGCAAGTATGCATGTCCAACTGATGGATGTCCCACCATCTAGCTGCTTGACCAGTGAAAGTCTCGACTAAGCTCTATAGTCGGCCTTGCTCGTCGAAATTTTTAGAAACTTATTTGACGTGATTCGATGGTGACTCATGTTCCTTGTATCGAAGGGGAGCTAGACTAGTTGGTTCAACTTTTTATCAATACAAGAGTCAGATATTCTCTTGTTCTATTTTCAAATATTTCTTGAAATATGGATATCATGAAGCATTTCTGGATTGTTTGTCGAGGAATGACTTTGACTGTCTAACATTCTCTTAAGTGACCTTCATAATCTTCTATCTACCAGTTGTAGAGTTCATAGTCAAAATTTTGTTCGACTAACATGGGTGATCATAAGTGAATATCCCCATATTCATTTGGTTTAATTGAATCTTCATTGTTTTGCATAACTTGGTATAATTTCCTTATGTATGCATTATTTTCATTTGACTCTACCAAAGGTTTCTCTTGGGATGGATAAATATGTACAATAACGTTTGTTCTATCACCTTTCAGTTTTATTCTATCTTTTTCAAGTGATATGGATGCTTTCAATTTATTCCCCATTGACGAATGACTAATGCACAAAATGATTTGGATATTTCTTTTAGATCGATTACTTCGAGGTCAATCTATGTGTCAATACCCATGATTGTAGTATTAACTTTTTTCAAAATCCAAAGGCTCAATTAGGCACTAGTTGATGTTAACACTCATATTTTTATCCTTTGGTTGTGGAAGGATAGTTCCAAGGTAACCTTATGAACCAATCTCTAGGAGGAAAGATAGATTCTTTTCTACCACAGAGAGATCTCTCAATAAATAAATACAAAGGCCAGGTATATCATTAAAATAAAAAAAGTTTAATAATTGTGATTCCTGAAACAAGTGGGTATAATTGGGCATGGAGTCAAAATCATGAGTTACAATAAGTGGTAGTGCTTTGCAATGGGATTTTTACGCAGAGGGAGGATAGTTACCCTTTTACAGTCAATTTCTTGATTGTTTGGTGGTGAGCAACAAAAATGAACAGTCCATTAACATGGGTATCAAAAGATGAATCCAATATTAAATTTAGAGGAAATTTGTTTGTGGATACTTGAAATCAAAGAACCAAAGCATAATGATTATGAATTATGATTCAATATATACTTATTCAAGCATGAAAGAAAACACAATGGAAAGAAACAACATGAAACACACTAACAAAAGGAAAATACAGTACAAACTTACTACAGACTACAAAAAGAACAACACAAGAATCTATGGTAGAAAAATACTTGCTTGGATTTGGAATTTTTATTAACTTTGAAAGATCCCTTAAAAAATCGAGTTTTCTTACGAGTTCCAACCCCCATTACATTACAAAATCATGCATTTATACATAAAAAATTGATCCTCGATTTGATAACTACCAGCATTCTAAAAATAAGCATTTGTAACTTCTTGATTACATCTGTCCAATAAGCTTAACAAACTAATCTTCTTAACTACTTAGAAAACCCTTTAACTTTATTCTAAAATAATCATTGTCATATTTGTAGCTCGGGCCTTGAAATGAAATTCTGCATTGATGTAACTTGTATTTCATTTTTTTCAAAATTCTCTATAGTTTCATTGAAAGGGTCGGCCCTTTGTCTCTGTTGTCAAAACATCATATAAGGAAGTGTTGAGCTATATTAAGGAGTATTGTGAAAACTCTAAATTTCGATAATACCAAAGTATTGTTCTGCCTCTGTTTCATTTGTGTTTTTTCTTTCATGCGATAAACGATTGGGTAATATGTAGGATTTGACCATTATTCCCTTGAAGGGCCCCTTAGTGGCATTGTGTAGTGTATATTGTATTTTGTGTTCATTGTCCAAATAAGTAATCGTGTTGTTTTAGGGTTTCCCGTTATCACCGTTTTTATTTCTTCTCATCGCGGAGGGCTTTAGCAGGTTGATTAAAGGTTTAACTGCACAGGGGGATATCATGGGTATTGAGGTGGC
>LPNX010142257.1:48006-82071 GCA_001517045.1 Pseudotsuga menziesii
AAGACTATCATATTTACTTGGCTGTTGTTGGCTGGCCGCATTCTCACCTGGAACTCGCTACAACGTAGAGGCATTGAAGGACCGGGTATTTGTTCATTATGTCATCAGGATGCGGAAAGTATCAATCATTTGATGATTGACTGTACATTCTCTATACAGGTTTGGCAACATATTGGTAATATATTTGCTACTGGACGGTCTTGGCAAGGAATTCATATATCCGAGGCTTTCTTGAACTAGATATCGGGGGGTGCCCGATTGCGGAATCTACCTTTTCATGTTTGTAGATATATTTGGCTGGCCCGAAACTCCATCATTTTCCGAGACAATGTTATCACGCCTCTTCAGATAGCAAATAAGGTACAGGCCTTTTGGAATGAGGGTCCCAGACAGAATTGCTCTCATAAGACTCGGATTATTCAGACTCCATCTTTTAAACATGATATGGCCTTCGGTTACTTTGATGGAGCATCACAGGACGGAGGTAACAAATGTGGTGCTGGGGCTATCCTTATTTCGCCACAACTGGGCAGGTATAATATCAAGTGGAACTGTGGCTTTGGTACTAATTCGAGGTCTGAATTACTTGCTCTTTGGAGCCTACTACATCTGGCTCGGTCTTTAGATATTGAGGCTATACAAATTGCGGGGGACTCCATGATCATAGTGGAATGGTTCAGAGGTAAGTTCGAGTTGGAATTGATCCAACTTACCTATTGGATGGACCGTATCATGATTCTGAAGGGTCAATTTCTGGAGATTAATATACAGCATGTATATAGGGAAATGAATTCAGATGCTGATTATTTATCTAAGATGGCATTGGCGGGGCCGGTTGGTCTTTTTTTGGTGGCTCGTGGGGATGGTAGAGATCCATCCTCATATACTATTTTTGGTTCATATTAGACAGATGGCTTTAGCAGGTCCGGTTGGTATTTTTTTGGCGGCAAGAGGGGATGGTAGCGATCCATCCCCTATATGTATGTATTTTTGTTTTTTGTGTACATATTTGATAGACTGATAGTTCATATGAATGCATAAGAATGTTATGTCTTATGATTCATATTGTTTAGTTTTTCTTGATTGATGTTTTGTAATGGAAATTACATTATCAAACTGAAAGATACATGGTGGGGGAGACGGATTACTAGTATACTTGGGTTTATGGGTAGAAAGATGTACTCTATGACCTTATAGATGTATTTATCAATGTGACAGTGGACTGTGGATTACTTCTATGTAAAGTTACAGGTGATACCTTTTTTTATATATTTAATATATAAGAAATTTTTTTATGAAAAAAAAAAGTAATCTTGTTGTTTCCATTGTTTCAATGTATAAACATTTGTAAATTCCAAATCGTGCCATCGTTTGAATGTTTGCTTAGAATACAAATGCTTTGCTTCTTCCTTGTAATTTTTTTAATAGCATTAACATAATATCTTGTGTGGATGAGATATCATAGCGTGTTTATTTCATTCTTGTTCTAGAGATAGTTACTTTTAATTAATTAAGTTTTACATTTGAAATTATTTTCAGCAATTACGTGAGTTTATGAATAGTATGTGTTGCTTGTCCTAGTAATTTGCCCATTGTTTCCAGAAGTAATTAAATCATTTGTATTTGGAATGCTCTGTGTAAAGAATAGAGAATTAGATTCTACTTTTAATAGTTTATCTGTCTTGATGAAGAAAAATCGAATGGTAGTGGTTAGTGATAAATCTTTGTGCACATGTGTTTATGTTTTCTTTTCTATAAATTTACTTTCTTTAGATGGAAGCATAGTATTCCTATCTTGTTGTTAAATACTAAATGAATTGATTGGTTTGAAACTTTAAGTTCTTTCTTTTAGTAGAATTGAATGTAGTAGTATAGTCCTTTGGAATAGTCATTGTGATTAGACAGATTCACTAGCAATAGATCTAAAATTTCCTTTAAGATAAAGATTTAGTTCTATAGCATAGTGCTCCTTTTTGTTATTTGATAATTAAAATAGTTTATAGTAATTTTTATTCTTTGTTATAGTGGAATCAAAACTAAGAACTTAGAATATAATTTCACTTTCTTTTATAATTAGGTGTCTTTTACAACTCTATCAATTTATAGTGTTGAATAATATAGATAGGTTTTTAAAGTTATAGATGATATTTTCTTATGTGTGAATGGTAGAAAATAATGATAACTCATGATGTTTAGGTTTTCTTCAATTTGATTGTTTTTAACTTTAATTTCATTTTAGAAATTGAAATAGAATTATGTCCATTGATAATATCAACCATGCTCACAGGCCACTTTGAATCCATTCCCCGTACTAAACCTCACAGAGAATAAGGTTGATTTATTGATCTTTAGTTTAGTTTAATTTGCATAAGTTAATTCATACAGTTATAATTTTGGTAGATTAGATTTATTATTGTTTATTAGAGATTAGAGTTGATGGAAAGCAGTTATTTTTTCAAGCAGTGTTTCTAGATAGAATAGAAGTAGGTCTTTCTCGCTTAGAATACATTTTCCTTTTTTATTGATCAATATAGTTTGTACAGTTGTTTTATAGATGATAGATTAGCCTTCTCACTTGATTCAACTTTCCACTATGAATGGAATCTTTCTTTCCACTAGCTGATGTAGTTTCCAAGTTTAGATTTTGCATAGTTTCCTTCCATTTTGATCATTAGATAGTATTTACGCAACAAAGATATAGGATCTCTTCTACCTTGGCATATATTTTGCTGCAAGTCCAAGTATACACACCTTGATCGATAAATAAAGTATTGGGTAATATCATAGACATAAATTATACCACCAACATCTAAGTACCACTAGGTACAACCCTGTCTGGTGACTTCATGGACCGAACGTTGTCAATTTTGACGATTTTCTAAACTAGGGTTTTTCTCGGTCACATGCAGTGGAATTTCTGCACAATAAGGAAATATTTTGAAAAATGTGCAGAGAGAGTGCATGGGAATAGACGTCATCTTTCCCTTTCCCAAACACACTTGAAAGAGGTAACAAAATTCAATTTCATTGATTGGTTTGGTTTTTATGCCCCTAGTTGAAATTTGACTGATGTCCCTAAATGGACTTGGGTTGTTTAAAGCATGCCTTTACCCTTTGTTGGATTGGTTGTATAGACCTATTCCTGTGTTGGTCTATTTTGAGTGGGATGTTTCTTTTGCGGATTGTTACCTTACTTTTTTTGTTCTGCTACTATCTTGGGGTTTCCACACTTGTTGGCTGGGATGTCTTGACTGCTATTGAACTTGTCTAATCCTACCCTACAAAACTTTATCTTTATCTCTCTCTCTCAAGTATGTCCCTGCCCTCAGATAAGGGCCAAACTTGTTCCTTTAGTGACTTGTCCCCTGGAGACAATGTTTGATATGAAAGTATTTTCAAGTATAACGAAGGTGCAAATCAGACTTATCTCTCTTACTTTATCAGGTATATATTTTACTGCTTCTAGTTTATTTGTTCATTATTTTACCTTATTGGTATTGTTGTTCTACATTGTGATTTTGTTTCACTTGTGTAACTTTAACACAATGATCCTTAAGGGAGTGTTAAAGTTGAATGAGATCAAAATCATATTTTTGTAAGACATTTACTGTTTCTATAATTCAATATTATTTATAGTTTGAATTTGCATTAAAAGTACAAGTTTGTTATATTTTTATGAAAACCCTGAAACTTAAACATCAGGAGGGTGTAGAAGCAATCGCGTTAAACTTTGTTGGAACTGACTGGAAATATAAAGTAGCAACAAACTAGATGTAATATTCTGAACAAATTACAAATGGTTCCACACCATTCCTGTAACAATAAAAGAGGAATCCAAGAATCCTCTAAATTTTCACCTATCACAACCAACTGAAGAATGGATAGACAATAAACAATGTAGAACTCTAATCTTACAAAAAAGTAAATGTTGATACTGGGCTGAGACAGTGACCATTACCTACTTTTTAATATAACTTAACTGTAGTTTTACACCAAATTTTGCACAAAACCCAAAAATAATGGTTTCACTATCTAGATGAATTACAAATAATCCATTGTTTACAATGATTACCATAGTACCATTTATCCTTATATCCTTTGTTAGAGGCCATATGTCTTAGTTATGTTGAAATATTGGTCAATACTGAGAGCGGGGGCGGGGGGGGGGTTGAATCACTATTGTAACTTTTATCAATTTAAAACCACTTTTATTTTACTCATTAAGACACATAATCAATAACAACACATAGAACACAAATTTATCGTGGAATCTCAATTGGGTGAACCACCAATACTTCCTATTACCATAAAATTGTTATTTACAAATAGTTTTTGCCTGCTGCTACAGACAAGGATGGTATTCCACCCTATTTACCAACAACTATTAGAACGAGGCTACAACCCACTATTTTTTCAGCTACAACTGACATGATTCTACTACACCCTAGTTACCAGCTTCTGCTGGAAGGAGGCTACAACCCCCTGTAGGCCTATTGCCTACCCTAGCACCACCCTACCACCCTAATGTGTTTTTAGTAATATTCTAGATTCCTTTACACTTCAATATTTTTCACACTCACTGGTCTCTTCTTCTTCTATGATCTGGACCACAGAGACAATTTCTCTCACTCAATCCTCTTTGTATAAATACCTTCACGTTTCTTGCAGATGCATCTCTTCACCATTGCGCCATTTCATTCTTCTTTCGTGCCTCTTCATGATAAATCCATTCCACATTCTAACATTGAGCCTTTGAGTCATCTACCTCCGTCATGATTCTTCAAAATAACTAAAAAAATTCCTTGTTAATCAATTTACTATTTAATACTCCAGTCATGACCTTCTGCAATCTTCATTTCCACAATTATTATGATCCGTTGATCTCATTTCGGGATTTTTCCTGACCGTAGATATGAGATAAAAATCGAATAGCGGATATGTCACTTTTTCCAAATATCATTCCACAATTTTTTCTTTCTGAACCAATGTTTCCGCACTGTCGATCTCGTTCAAGTTCTGTCCTGGCCATCAATATTTCAGATTGTGGATTTAAGGTTTGTAAATTTTTCAACATGTCATTTCAAGATTTCCACTTTCTACCTTTTTCCTTCCACATCGGCGATCTTATGCAGATGTTTTTCAGACCATTGATCTTCTGAATTTCGGGTAGCGGAATTGTGACATTTCCCAAAGTCTTTTCGTGATTCTCCGCCTTCCGCATTCTGCTGACGGACTCCTTTTCGCACCGTCGATCTTTTGTGGATGTATTCCTAACCGTTGATCTACGATCAAATGCGGATTTGTGGATCTCCCCTTTTATTTGTGCGGAAATAATTCCCCACCGTATATTTTCTTGCACATTCAATCCTAATTGTTGATCTATGATCGAATGCATATTTGTGGATCTTCCCCTTTCTTTACATGGAAATCATTCTCCTTTGTCCATCTTCTCAAAATAGGCTTCCGCATTTCTCTCAACTGATCGAGACCATCCACATTATCAATCATTTCTTATTGAAATTTCACTCATATTGGCTCGTGTTAACCTCCTATCACTTCACCCATCAAAATGTCTTTATTGTCACCGATCATACCAAACCTGATTCCATGCCTCTCTATATGCAATCTTTACATATTGTATTGATACATGAGTTAGTTGGTTCTATATTTATCAAAACTGCTAAATCTAACCAACTCGACCAATCTCCCAGGAAGCGCTCAATGAAGAGCGAACTCTAATTCTTTGATAACTGGATTACATAAGAATATTGTGTCCAAGCTCTTCTATTAACTCACCTACTATTTAATCAGCGAAATGAATGAGGACCATCATATCTAAATTGACGGTGGACTCCAAATATCATGAAGTGGATTTTAAGTAAATTTCACGCACATCAAAATTTTATTTATCCGCGTTAGTTATCCCAGTGAAATTTTTGGAAAATATTGATCTGCTTCCATGATCAGCCTCGTCCATTGATCTCGATCTCCTTCTTGGCGATTGGTTTCTGATTTCGCAACCCAACTCCCTTTTTATCCTCCTTGCTATTAAATCAGTGAAATCCATATTAGCCATAGATATTTGGAACCTTCAGATCTCCACCACACGATCTACAATCATGAGGATAACTTAACTTAGGCAGTGTTGGGTTATGTCATATGTAACTCCAACCTATAAAATCAACTTTCAACCACGAATTTTCTCCTACCGCGATCTAAACCATCTAAGCCTGCATAGACTTAAGTCTCGTTTATTATCGATCCTTACAATGATCGATCGTTGATAAACCTGCAACAAGGTTATTATGAAACATATTCCATTCATGAAATATCAATGATCTAATTGATTAATTCATGCTCTCTCTTGCATGCCGATTGATCAAAGAATCGATCAATCAATCTATGGTTTCTCTCATCAACCTTGTTACTAATTTTCCCTTGTCATCAACCCTATTACTTATTTTCCTTTGTCATTGTTGAACTCCTTTGACATCAATGATAATCCATGTAATGAATCCTTTGTCTTTTACTGATTTCATCCTGCTACATGTCTATTGGTTATTCCTTTGTCATTCATGAACTCCTTTGAAATCCTTTGACATCAATGACAACTATATTCTCAACAATCTCCCCCTTTGGCGTTGATGGAAACATCTAAACATTCTTCCCCTTTGACAACAATGACAAAGGATAACCTGTTATGTCATTGTTGTACCCATTTTGATATAAGATTTCATGTCTTTCTTCTTTCTGACAAATACCCTTACCAACATATCTCTTCCCTTTGCTAATTGGACTTGGTACTAACCAATGTATTATCATTTATTTTAACATTTCCTTTCTTGCAATAGGTTCTTGAATGATAACTTGAATGATAGATCCATAAACTCCCCCTGTCACTGTACTTCCTCTCCTTTGCCAAAATTTTTATGACAAAGTTTACACTTAGTATTATTTTTTCTTCCACACAATGTTCTTTAAAAAAAATTGTATTATACAACTTGCTCTTTTTAAGAAGTCTTCACACAATCCTTGGTCTAAGATAACAACAGGATTTGCTACAAGTTTGAGAGAAAAATTTAGAAAGAAATTTCTTAAACTGATATATATATATATATTATTTTAAAATACCCATTGTTCCTTCACAATATTCACTATTATTTTTACTCATCTTGGCACTTTTCAATAGACTGAATTTTTTTATCTTTTATATCAGACTTGAGTTTTCTTCTACTGTCAAATTTTTTTATGTGTCATGACTTCAAATTCTAAGTAAACATAAAATCTGTATCTTCTATTGAATTGCAGACTTCATGTTCTTCATGAATCACACATTTTATTGTTCTCATGTTACTTCATAGGTCTTACACTTTCTCTATGTTAACCATACACAAATCTTATCATTTAAATTTTATCATCTATTGTCTTTGAGGAAGATAGCTTTCAGTATACTAGAATTTATCGTTTCTAAGGAGGGAATTAGGGTCAACCCTATTAAGTTTGAGGCAATACTTTGGTTTTCTCCCCCGCAGACTATTAGACATCTTCAGAGTTTACAAGGGATGGCTAACTTCTTGCAGAGGTTTTTTGTCAATTTTTCCAATTTGACCAAGGGTTTCATGCACATTTTGAAGAAAGAAGCACCTTTTATCTAGGATTAGTGAGCCCAGGAGTCTTTTGATGCATTGAATAAATCCTTGGCATCAACCCCCATGCTTAGTCAACCTGACTATAGCCAAGATTTATTGTTATATTTAGTTGTCTTAAGAGATGATTGGAATGGTTATGGTTCAAGAGGATGAGGAGCTCCAAGAGAACGTTATCTATTATCTTATCCAAAACCTCATTGATGCTAGACTTCGTTATACTCATGTCGAGAAGCTAGCCTTAGCTACCTTCCATGTGGTTCAATGATTGAGACATTACATACTCCTTCGCCAGACTTTGGTTGTGGCTCACATCAATCCATTTCAATTCATCCTCACCAGACGGATGATAGGGGGGAAATACAGTAAGTGGATTCTGATTTTACAAGAATTCAATCTCAAATTTGTTTCAGAAAAGTCAAAGAAATCGTTGATTTTTGCGGAGCTCATATCAAATTTTCCCAGTTTAGATGAAGTTGAGGTTCATGAAGACTCTTTCATGAATGAGCATATTTTTATCATTTTGACTATGGACCCATGGTATGGGATATTATCATCTATTTACAAAATTTGAAGGTTCCTCCTCACTTTTCATGGGATGAGCGTCGATGGTTACGTCGTATAGCTAATAATTACATCATTGTTGGTGACACTTTGTATCATCGTGGGGTTGATTCCATTTTGCATCGATGTTTGACTCATGAGGAGGTTGAGGCTATGTTGAATGATTTCCATGGAGGGGCGTGTGGTGGTAATTTATCTAGGCTCATTACAACCCAAAATATCTTGAGAGCAGGTTATTTTTGTTCGTAGATATTCAAGGATTGTCTTAATGTATTCAAGTAGTGCCACCCTTTCCAGGTTTTTTCACTGAATATGTGCTCGCATCCTGCCCCATTATATTCAATTACCATTGTTGGTCCGTTCACCAAGTGGGGGGTTGATTTTATGGATGGAAACCTAGCTTCAGCTGGGGGAAATCATCATATCATAATGGTTGTTGATTACTTCATGAAATGGGAAGAGGCTATTTCCACTGTCAAAGTCGATGGTGAGACATCCGCGCATTTTGTTTTCAATCAGATTATCGCCCAGTTTGGTATTCCGAGAGAGCTTGTCACAGACCATGGTAGGAACTTTCAAAACAAGATGGTGGTTGAGCTATCTTTGAAGTTGGGATATAAGTAAGAGCACTCCTCATATTATTATCCTCAAGCGAATGCAAAGGTTGAAGCTGTGAATAAGTCCCTTAAGTCCATTCTCCAGAGAACCATCACACAAAGGAAGACTAATTGGCATATCATGTTGTGGGATTACCAAACCGCGATTAGAATCCCATTAGATTTTCTCCATTTCAGTTGGTGCATGGGGTGGAGTCGATTTTACCAACTGAATGTGAAATCCCTTCTTTGAAGCTAGCCGTAGAACGTTTTCCAAAAACTTCTGAGTTAGAGGAATGTCCGGTCTTCTTAGAGCAACTTGATGAGCATCGTTGAGATTCCTTAGTGGCTCTTGAAATAAACAAGCTGCGTGTTAGGGCTCAATATGATAATTATGTCCTTTCCCAGAAGTTTAATGAAGGTAACTCGATCCTCCTATATGACCAAGCTAGTGAACCGTTAGGGGCAGGAAAATTCAATGTCATGTGGCATGGTCCTTACATATTCAAATGAGTGTTGGAGAAAGGGGCTTACAAGCTAGTAGATTATGAGGGGAAAGCCTCGGCGAAGCCTAGAAATGGGATCTATCTTAAAAAATGCTATGCATAATTCTTAGTCAAGGATGATACTTTGTATATTATTGTACAGTTGCATAGTTTAGTTTTGTTCTTCCTGTGGTGATTGGGTTTGTTGACTTGCTTTTGTTTTTATGTCGACAGAGTATTCGGTATATGTAGGATACGCTAACGGTGCCATCTACTACACCCAGAACTCAACTTTAGCTATTTGGGTGATCTATACGCCTACGGGTCAGGTTTTGTCTTCATAAGTTGTATGTCGTCGGTCTTCATAGAACAATAATGTTGAATATAGTTTCATGATTAAGTTATTATGCGATGTCATCTCTCATGGTATTCAATCTATTAAGGTACGTCTTGACTCGCAGTTAGTGGTATTACAGTTAAATGGCATGTATTGTATTATATATCCAACTTTAATATGAATATTCTTGCAAGTAAGGTTGTTAGAACGACAATTTGAAAACATTCCATACATTCACATTCCTAGGAACTACAATCATGTTGTTGATTCATATGCAAACTACATACTAGATTGGAACTTGATACTGAAGCATTCACATCACATTCACATATGTAAATATAAATATTCGATCATTAGAAGCCTTTTAATTAAAAATATAGTTCAAAAATTGGTGTCATAATACATAATGTCATGATACAAAAGTGGGGCTTTCGATCAACCAAAATATACTACACGGTCTATACAAAAAGTACATATAGGAATCTAATCCTATGGAGTAGGGTGTTGATCATGAAAACACACAACAACCCTAGCTAGTCATCTGAATAGTCAAACCCATGTGCGGGGTACACCTACTACTTATCATTGCATCACCTCAAGAAATTCCTTGAATTGATCCATGGGAACCCTATGCGTCAAACGGACAATGTTTCTGTCGATGTTTTGGAGTGTACACTCCACATCTGCGCCCAGTATATCACCACCTCTCACCCTTCGAGGACATCTAGGGAATATTTCTTACCGTCTAAGATCAACATATACATTTACATGACTAGTAATTATATGTCTCACTACCCAAAAACATGTTTTCTTATTTCATTATATCAAAAAATACAAAAAACTTAAACAATTCAAAAAAAAAATTGAGTCGGGATTGTCAGCTATATCGCCGTATGCGAATCCTTGTGGAATATCCATGTCTAGATTGCCACAGAAGTCTATCTAATGCAGGAGCATTAGTCCAAGAAGATGAAGTCATTCATGACTTCACAAAGTGAAATGAAGTCCTAAGGAGACCTTGGGTCTCACTTATGTAATTTTCTTTATTCTTATAAAAAGTTGAATAAGAACTTGGATAAGGACATTTGGTCCTTTCCACTTGTAATAAATTTTATTAGGGTTGTTAGGAGTTAATTGATGAGTCACTGATGACTCATAGGATCAGTTGAGTCAAATAAGGATTATGTTTCCTTCATTGTAGCATCTGAAAACAAAACTGAAACAATATTTAACACTGTCGAGTGATTTAGGTTAGGGGAGAGTTAGTTAGCTCATCAGAGAGCTTAGATAGCTCGTAGAGCTGGAGGAAGCTCATCATAGCTTTTAATTGGCTCGCAGATCTTTTGGAGGGTAGCTCGTAGAGCTATAGGAGCTCAAGGAAGCTAGAGGTTAGGTTAGAGGAAAGCTCCGAATGTAAATACCTAGAGCATAGACAGAGTTTGCAGACCTTGGTTGTATTTGATCTTTTTGTGCATTCAAGTTCCAAGAGGTTTCTTTATGAATATAGAATGAATTTTAGTGTTCTATATGATATGTTTGGAGTTGATTTAATGGAATAAATCTAATTGAATAGATTGTGCACAATTACCCCTTAATCATCTAATTGAAAACATATGTATGTTACTTATCTCATAAATTGACAGAAAGATGGTTTAAATCTTTGGTAGACTAAGTATCTATAGTCTTACAGCAGTGACGCATTCATCAAATAGAGATATCATTGTGAGATATTTGAATTTTCATAAGTGATTGAATGACTATGTTGATCGTATGTTTAAATTGAATGGAGAAATTGATAAAGAATTGCAAACATGTAGGGTTAGTGCTATTGCTGCACAGAGAACAAAGGGAAGTTTAAACAGAGTATCAATCGCCCCTAAGTGTTTAGAAGGACCAATCATGACTCCTGTGCATTTTGGAAGCAAGTGATGACCACTGTGAGTCTTAAAGTCATAAATCATGTGGTTAGGATGCATTTGGAAAAGTAAGCGATGGTGAAGGATCAACCATCAAAGGATGGTCAGAATCTATTGAGGTAAATAATGGGCAAGTCGTGTTTGATAAATGGTTATCATTCATTTCAGAGAATCAAGATGTTTAGGGTTTAATGAAATTCTAGTTTTCCGAAAGATTCATTCCAATATAGATTAGAGTTGAATTGGGAATCGATCGTAGGATCGACAGTTATGGTGCATTACTGAAAATCCACAAGGTAGGGACGAGACTTTGGTTGTGAAATCCATAGGAGGATTCATTTAATTGTATAAAATACCAACTCTGCTGTTGATTTTATTAAATATTATTTTTGAAAGACCCACTAGATTTGGTGATAGTTAGCCAAAGAAAGTTGACCTGTAAATTCCAGTTTCATTGTAACTTCTAGATAGAAATTTTATGTTGAAAGAAAAGTATGCATTTGAATTCAAAGTCTGCACCAAATGGATTTAGAACTAGTAAAAGTTCCAGATTAGGAAATTTAATGAAGAATTTTACTGTGATGGTCACTTACAATTGAAGTTAAATTCTGCTTAGAGTTATGGCAGGTGGTGCCTGCACCAAGTGGTATCAAAGCATAGAATTTGCTTTTTGTGGAATAATTTATTTTCTAAAGGAGAATGATTAGAGGATTTTTTCTCTTTGTATCCATAGAAATATGGTAGCTTTTGTAGCTTATGTTTGTTCTTTCTAAGGACAAAGAATTTTTATGATTGTAATGTAAAGAGTAGTAGATGAAGAAGATCCTAAAAGTAGACAATGGAAGGTGAAGAATAGATGAACAAGATCATGGATACTGAAGGTGTAAGATTGATGTCATGCTGGCTTTAATCTTGAGATTGCAGGTAACAAAATCAAGAAGGGGGATTACAATGATGGAGTATGGAGAAGGATTCAAAGTGAAGTTCATTCCCTGGTAATGTTGGAAGCTCATAGTAAGTTCATGTTTGAGGATCTGACTAAAATAAATTGAAATATGATTTCATTTTTTTTCAATTTATAGGACTAATGATAAAGTTGTGAAAGGAAAATGATAGATCAGGGAAAGAAATTCTACCTTGGAGGAAGTAGATTAAAGGAAGAATACTCTGAAGAGGATATTGGATGACTGTAATAGTAAAGTTAGAAAAAGGAGGAAGAAGATTGCAACAACAGTATATGTGTTCATGGGAAGGTGAACATAAGGGAACTGGAGTTCTCATTTACTAAGAGAGATTTTCTTGAAGAAGGAACTGTGCAGCAAGAGTATTGTAGCAGAGGTTGACAGAAAAGAACTTCAAAGCTTTTGAGAAATCAGATTTATTGAAATTTGACAGGTAATTGGTCTTTTCCTTTGTTTTCAACTAAATTGTGAAAGAGATTGTTGATGACAGGTAACAAAAGTAAAGGGGAATTATGGCAAGGACCAAATAGCTTCCAACTAAAGGTTGGACCAAAGAGGACAAGTTGAATGTTCTCAAGAGAAGGGAGATTTGTAGAAGCCAAAGAAGCAGAATATGCTCAAATGAAGATTCCAGAGGAAGGAGTCAACAGAAATACCAGAGGAAGACTAAGCATGGAAGAACTTAGTATGGTATTTGAAGACAGGTTGATGGAGTCTGCCTATGAACATGGCTTGTTTGTAGCTTACAATGAGCAAGGAAAAGCTCATAGAAGAAGAAAAACTATGATTACTGAGAATCATAGAAAAGGTTCAGAGAAATTCCATAAAATGTTAAGTCAAGACAAACTTGACAAGAGATAAGCTGAAATGGAGATACAACTAGAGATGTTGGAAGAATTGCTACTAAGAGGTAAAGACGACCAAAGGTATGGATGGACTCTATAGAAGAAGGTGAAATGGCATATGTTGTAGAAGAAAATGAGACAGAGGATAAATGTTTGAAGAGAAAAACTCACAAGAGATGAGTTATAGCAAGGGAAAATTGTTGAGGATGCAGAAATTTGTGCACCTGAACAAGGATCTATCCTAGGAAATGATGGTGATGATGACAAAGACATGATCTTGAATGAAGAATAGTTCAAGGATTTGATGCTTGAAACATCGAAAGAGGTTGTAAGGCCTTATGATTTTAAAACTAATGATTTGTGTATGTTTGCAGGTTGTTCAAACATAGAAGGTGATAGGAAGTCAATTAAAATTGTCACACAAACAGAGAGGAGGATGGCTATCTACAGTCACATAGAAGGTCCAGAAGGAAGTCAAGGAAGAATGAAGGGAAATGCCAAAGTAAATGACATCAAGAGAATAGGACAAGAGGAACTGGACAAAGTAATTGATGAGACCTTAGAGGAAATCAGTAAGATAGAAAGACTGATTCAAGGAAGCAATGAAGATCAGTGTTATGAATGGCCACTAAGAAAACAGAAAGTGAAATGGTATGTTTTGCAGCAAAGGCAAAGAAAGAAGAGAAAAGAGCTCAAGGAAGCTAAGCTTAAGCAGAGATTGATGATGACAGAAGAAGTCCACTCATGTGAATATAAGTCAAAGATTTGTTTTGAAGATAAGGATAAAGCTGATAAGAGGTTGATTGAGAATCTCATAAAGTGTTTGAACACTGAAAGCCAGCAAAATTTTTTGGTGATTGAATCGACAAACAAGACTTTAGAGTCTTGCAGTATTAAAACTAACTTCTTATGTGTGAATGTAGATTGCAATGAAGAAGAGAAACAAACCTTGGAAAATTGGATGTCAGAAAGTGGAAACACTGAAGACTATGTGGAATTCCTAGAAAGAATTCCAAGTGAATTGGTCAACTTATGGAAGGAGATGATACTTCTAGAAATGAGGTTGAGTAATCAGCAAAAGATCGTTCAAGATGTAAAGATGGAATTAAAGAAAGATGAAGAAGTTGTCATAACTCGAAATGATTTAAGGGATGCTGGAATACATGGGGAACAAGGTAATATTTGTATGGTTGGTGAATAATTTTTATGATCAATCATATACAAATATGGGGAATGAAGAAAGGAGGATTGTCTCAAAGGACAATACTGATGAACAAACTTCTAAAGAGCAGAAATATAAGGTTGTTGATAAAGAAGAAATTGAAAATAACATTCTAGAAGAAGATTTTTTCTTTAATGGCATCGAGGATAAAAGAGAACAACTACTAAAGGTTGTTATGGAAGGAAGAAGGAATGGAGAGGATGGTATTCAGCGGTTTGATGAAATTCTTGAAGAATGTCAGGAGGAAGCAAAATTTCCTGATAGGATTAAAATTTACTTTCATTGGTTAAAATAAAATATACAGGAAGAAAGTGTCTTGAGAGATAGTATGGCAATTCAAAATAGAGCTAAAGATGATGAGGGAAGAAGCAAAAGTAAATATGTTGTGCAGCAGAGAAAGAAGCCATTTGAAGTTTTCTATACTTCTGGAAAATAAAATTTGTAGTGGAGAAGGGCATCTAGACAGAGGTGTTTCATAAAAGAAGCAAATTGGATGAGAAGATAGATGAGTTGTGGTATCTCATACAGAGATGTAAGAAAAAAAATGACAGTGAGGTTTAGATAGTCATTTGGATGACTACGAAAGACTGTGAAGATCATTGCAGAGTTGATGAGCATCAGCCATTACAAAGAAAGATATGGGATCTAGGAGGATTGAGGATTAAATAATAAAGTTACATGACCCAGAGGTCATGGATTATTTTGAATCATAAGGATGGTGATGTGAAAGAAACAAACAAGGGAGATATTGAACAAGAATTGATTCAAGGAATTCTTGAATGTCAAAAGTTATTTCATGACATGTTGATTTGTGTTTGTTTCTATGCTAGGGATAATGGTATGTCTTGAATGTAGGTCAAGTGAAAAATGAACATGATTGTTTTGTGTATTTAGGACATGCACTAGAATATGTCAAAATATTTTTTTTGACAAATGCTGGAAGATATGGTTGAAGGGACTGTTCAAGATGAGAACACTACCTAGATTTACACTTTGGGTATCTACTGAAATGTTACAAAAAAATAGCAGGGAGGGAACTCACAGACAGGAGTCCATGAAAAGTTTCAAGCTCGGGAGTCTGATGTAGGAGAATTAGTCCAAGAAGATGAAGTCATTCATAACTTCACAAAGTGAAATGAAGTCCTAAGGAGACCTTGGGTCTCACTTATGTAATTTGATTTATTCTTATAAAAAGTTGAATAAGAACTTGGATAAGGACATTCGGTCTTTTCCACTTGTAAGTAATTTGATTAGGGTTGTTAGGAGTTAGTTGAGGAGTCACTGATGAATCATAGGATCAGTTGAGTCAAATCAGGATTCTGTTTCCTTCATTGTAGCATCTGAAAATAGAACTGAAATAATATTTAACACTGTCGAGTGATTTAGGTTAGGGGAGAGTTAGTTAGCTCATCAGAGAGCTTAGATAGCTCATAGCGCTGGAGGAAGCTCATCATAGCTTTTAATTGGCTCACAGAGCTTTTGGAGGGTAGCTCATAAAGCTATAGGAGGTCAAGGAAGCTAGAGGTTAGGTCAGAGGAAAGATCCGAATGCAAATACCTGGAGCACAAACTGAGTTTGCAGAACTTGGTTGTATTTTATCTTTATGTGTATTCAAGTTACAAGAAGTTTATTTATGAATATAAAATGAATTTCAATGTTCTATATTATATGTTTGGAGTCGATTTAATGGAATAAATCTAATTGAATAGATTATGCGCAGTTTCCCCTTAATCATCTGATTGAAAACATATGTACGTTACTTATCTCATAAATTGACAGAAAGATGGTTTAAATCTTTGGTAGACTAAGTATCTATAGTCTTACAATGGTGACACATTCATCAAATAGAGATATCATTGTGAGATATTTGAATTTTCACAAGCAATTGAATGAATATGTTGATCGTATGTTTAAATTGAATGGAGAAATTGATAAAGAATTGCAAACAGGTAGGGTTAGTGCTATTGCTGCACAAAGAACAAAGGGAAGTTTAAACAGAGTATTGATGGCCCCTGAGTGTTTAAAAGGCCCAATCGATGGCTCCTGTTTGTTTTGGAAGCAAGCAATGAACACTGTGAGTCATAAAGTCAGAAATTGTGTGGTTAGGATGCATTTGGAAAAGTAAGCGATGGTGGAGGATCAACCATCAAAGGATGGTCAGAAACTATTGAGGTAAATAATGGGCAAGTCGTGTTTGATAAATGGTTATCATTCATTTCGTAGAATCAAGATGTTTATGGTTTAATGAAATTCTATTTTTCTCAAAGATTCATTCCAATATAGCTTAGAGTTGAATTGGGATCTGATCATAGGATCGACAGTTATGGTGCATTACTGAAAATCCACAAGGTAGGGACGAGACTTTGGTTGTGAAATCCATAGGAGGATTCATTTAATTCTATAAAATACCAACTCTGGTGTTGATTTTATTTAATATTCTTTTTGAAAGACCCACCAGATTTGGTGATAGTTAGCCAAAGAAAGTTTACTTGTAAATTCAAGTTTCATTGTAACTTCTGGATAGAGATTTTCCATTGAAATAAAAGTCTGCATTTAAATTCAAAGTCTGCACCAAATGGATTTAGAACTAGTAAAAGTTCCAGATTAATAAAGTTAATGAAGAAGTTGATTGTGATGGTCACTTAGAATTGAAGTTAAATTCTGCTTAGAGTTATGGAAGGTTGTGCCTGCACCACTATCCCTGCATAGGGGTAGTCATCTATAGCTATGATGTGTCTGTGGCACGAGTGGAAAAGGTCGGGTGGGTAGGGTGTAGCCACTATCCATCCTCCTAGCCACCGCATCACATTTTCCAAGCGCAAGTGAGATATATTTCAAGAACCATTAGGAGTGATATCCACTCTTGGGATTAGCCCTGGTACGCAGTCAAAAAAGAATGTACTTAAGCTGCTGAAAAAACCAAATTTTCTTGTTCTACCCAACTTGCAGCCAGACAACTGTTGTTTCATGTTACCCAATAGTGAGGTAATCCAATTGTAGATAGTGGGCCTCATGCACTCCACTACATAAAACATCAATAGCCTGGAAGCCTGTGGAGAGATGCTAATCCTGCAATCCTGCCTAATGTTAGTAATATGGCCTTAAGGCCAAGGTTCTGGATAGAGTTCACTAGGACCTGAATCTGAAGCTTTTCTATGTTTGGGAGGAATTATACAACAATATACTCCTAAATTGTGAGGCCACCTCCAAACCCAAGAGCTCTCAGATTAACTACCTCACCTCAGTGAGATAGTCTAGTAATAAAGTAAATATCCTCAACCTTGAGGATAAGGGGCATCCCATCCATTTAGAAGGTCTCTATATTTGGTTCCCAATAGTCCACCGATATCTTGAGTAGTCTTGGTTTAGCCCTTAAGCTACCAAGACGCCAAAATTTATATAAGCCACATGCCCTCAAAACTTGTTGGGCCATCAAATCACCTTGTATGGCCCTTTCCACATTTTTGTGCTCGTGTTCACACTATTCCAATACCATCCTGCACAAAAAACACAAGAGTTTGATGAGTTTCCACCTCAAAAATTGGTTTGTGCGGCCTTGTATGCGATTGTTTCTCAAAAATTTGCGTGTATACATGGAAATCGAAGTATTTCCCACATATACTCAGCCCTATACAAAGTAATCGAAAGGTTTTCTGCGTGGGCCAAAATGCCATTTTAGGGTGCTCCAAAGTAAAAATTCAGCCACTAAAAATCAAAAGAAAAACAATAAAATGAAAGAGGATGGGATGAAGATTTACTTGGGTCAAACAGTTCCTTGTTTCGTGGCCCATAGCTCCCAGAATCATTGTTTGAATTTCATGGTTCAAATGCACTATGTGTATGGTAAAAATGAGTTTTTTTTTTAAATTTTACCCACTACTCTATAGTTTGGACCCTTATTTACTATTTTGGACTATTTTTTCCTAATGTTTTTGTGTAGGTACCTTATTTGAGTGTACTTTGACTGAGACTCTGACCCATTCGTATCTATTACATGTATAATTTTGAACTAGCATATAGGTTAGGACTACACATCCACTTGAATTATGCATCGCCTTATGACCATTTCACCTTAACTTCGCAATGTCATGGAACCCAGTTTGCAATGTCATGGAACCTTCATACTGCTATTGGAAGTGGAATTATGTAAGTGGTAGAGCTTTCATATTCATGGGTACCCTAGTTAGATCTCGTTTTGTAGTTTGGTACCCATACCAAGTTTTCTCCCCTAGGTTTGGGAGTCCCTTATAGTCCTAACATGTTCTTGAGCAAGATCTTCATATTTCTCTTGAACTTTATGCTGGCTATCTCCCACAGGGACTCCCTTGTATATCAAGTTGTAATTGCATTTCATGCATTTTTCTTGCCTTATAGTCGACTCCCTGCTTCAGAGTTATAAGACATATAGCTCAAGCTTGCCTCAATCCTATCCAAGCATAGTCTTTTATATATCCTTTGTAGGTTGATCATCCCTTACCAGAAGGATACCTTCCCACACGTGTCCTCATTGTGCACATGCTTCCTTGCATTGAACATAGGTATGTTCTGCTGCTTGGAACTAGTTTTCTTTCTTGCAACACTCGTCTCCTCCTAGTTGTATACTATAAGCACTTTTATTCTTTTTCAAGCTTTTTAATCTGAAAAAATTCCCAAAAAAATAAAAAAACATAAAAATCCAGATGAGAAATGATTTTACTTTTGGCAGTTGTCGAGTCATGTCACCTTCAAATAGAGCACTGTATATCACATCCATTGGTTGGGTTGTTAGTATAACTTTAGGAGTTGTACTCGTTACTTTGATTTTTTTCCACTAACTGGTTATGCTTCCAGTCCCTATGGAGCCTCTGTAGATGCCTCCTGTGTCACAAAGTTGTTTCAATTTGCATGTTGAGTCACCACTTGCCTTATTCTCTTGTTCAAAGGAAGTTTAGCCTAATTCGATCGTTCCTCAGTTATCTTTCATTTTCATGTCTTCCATTCCCAATATAGTTACTAGTGCATGCACATCTTGTTCCTTTGATTTATTCCATATTATCCAGTGTTGTTGAGTACCTTGTGTTGGTTGATGGGGGTTTGCCTAATTCCCTCCTTCCAGCGGATTCCATTCCATTGACTTCAGATGATTTATTCTGGAATACAAGTCTAGAGTCCATTGAGTTCCTTGAGAATTATAGTCATCAGTGGTATGTTCTCTCGCCCTCGACAGTTTTAGGAATACATCAATGTCCCCTAATCGCTGGATTCTTTCAAGTGTTCTATCTCAAAACATCTATTCACACTTGTTGGATTGCACCCTGTACCTTGATTCCCATTATCATTATCGGTGGGATATCTCACGTCTTTTAACAGTATACATCAATGACCGTAATCAGACGATGGACCATCATGTTTGACCTTAGCAGCTTTATTTGTGCGATGGGACATGTACTCATAGAGGTTTGCGTAGAATACCTCCAATCTTATTGGCATTCCATATATTCTACCAGGCTTGATCGTGCCACTAATCATGAGATATCAGCTCTCATGACTAGATTCAAAGTAGTTTTCAAAGTACTTTTTTTTATTACTACTACTATTATGATTTTCTAAGATATTAGGTCTTACCTCGGTTTTCAGATATGTACACGCAGTCATAAGTATGCTACAGCCTTTGGTTTGAGATATATCTTTAGGTGTTTATTCTTCTTATGAAATAAGGGTATTCCTCCTCTTCATCTTCCTCTTGATCATACAAGTCTTCATTAAGTTGTGGCACTTATTCATAGACCCTTCTATCAGTCGCACCACAACTCTATCTCCTTGTCACATCTCTTCTTCTCTTGTTAGACCAAAATATATTCCCACTTTGACGAAACCCACACTCTTCATCTATATCACTTTACTCTCTTATTAACATATGAGCTCATTCCATACATTCTCCCAAAAAATCCCCTCGACTACACCTAATACCATTGTGCACAAATGCTTTACTCGTCATATTTCATCCTCAAGATCCCCTTTTTTACAAACCAACATTTTAATCCATGTGTTTAGATGTTTCAAGAACTTACCTCACGGCCTTTGAATAATTCCCTATCGGTTGCACTATAGGACGTTATAGTGTCAACACCAAATTTAGTAATGTACCCTCTAATATAATATCCAGATAGAAATCTACAGCATGAAAGATATTTTTGTTTAAACCTTTCAAGTGTTGGATCAAATTAGGTGTACAAACTGTAGCTCTACTCATTGGAAACACCTCTTTTGCAGAGTTGACGTCAACAACCATTCATTAAATAAAGTAGGAAATTCACCAAAGAAGTCTTCATGGATATATGAGTGAATGTACTTACCTAACGATTCTTCCTCGTTTAGTCGCAAATCTCTATTTTCGTCTTGATAAAATTCCCTCTCCTTCTGATCAACCCAAGCCTCAATATCAGGATTCTAAGGATGCCACATTCACCTTATACATAGATCCCAGTCCCGACAAAAAAAACATTTGTTGGCACAATTATACTCTAACCCATGTTTACCAAACAAACCACCAACGAACTCCCCAAGATACTGACTTAAAATGGCTTGTCCCTTTCAGCAACACCTATAGAAAAGGTGAAGTCTCACTTGAAGTACCTATGGGAACTGTAGGAACAAGGTTTCTGCAGTAGTGAAGGGGACCAATGCAACATCTCTAATATTAAACATATTAATCATGTGAAACTATTGTTGGATTTATCTTATTACTGAGAGGGGGGTTGGATCAGTAATTACGCAGATATGTATATTATTTATCTATGACATATTTTCACCAATTAAAAAAAATTTTAGTAGCTCAATAACAAATGTAAAAACACATAAATATCTGAAAAATAATTATGTATCCGTAAATATATGTATGATTACATCAGTGGGAGATTTCAATTTCCACGCATGAGAACCCACTTATTTCAAGTGTTCACATGAACCCCAAGTAAAATCTTCGGGTTGTTGTAACTGACCTGGAACAACTTCATTATGTGTGAGTATCGACTCACGAAATCCAGGCACCAACCTGAAAAGATATTTGTCTGACTACATAAACTATGACTTGTGGCTTCAAGATTTGACCTGTGGAAAACTACTCTCTCTGATCGTGGATGCACCAACTTCCGTTTTTGTTCTCCAAAACTAACTCAAAGGATGCTACGACCCCTTGGGTTTTATCTGCTCCAATAAAAAGGATGCTACAACACCCTAATTATATTTAGCAGCTATAACTAGAAGGAATCTCCAACCCCCTATGTTTTATCTGCACCAACAAAAAGGATGCTACAACACCCTAATTATATTCTCCAACACCGACTAGAAGGAGGCTACAACCCCTTTTTCCATGCCCTATTTGACCTCCCTGATATGAAATAATATTGTATTTAAAAACTGCAAATATAATCTGAAATTGTTGAAACTTCTTCGATTTGCATCTAAGTGTCTATGTTTGAACATACAGTTTCCAAAGTTATGATGTGCGATAATTACTTCTGTCTGTGTCTTTTTAGCTAATATACAATCTGCATCTGAAGAGGGTTTCCATCTCAGACACATTTGTTGTTTTGCGGTCTACATATTTTATTGAGCAAGAACATCACACATCTAGAATACATATATCCTCTTCATCTAGCACACTTATTTGTTGTTCATCATTGAATGATTTGTGCACTTCAGATCAGATGCATAAAGATACTTACTATGATCAAATATCCATTCATACCCCAAATAATTACGAAGTTTTTCCAATTATATTATCTCATATTTTCATTCTTCACAAGCTTACTTCACCACTTCCATCTCTTGCTTATTTATAGTCTTCTTGTATCAAGAGATGTGTCTAGTTGGTGAAGTTCCTTAACCTTGGATATTTCCCCACTTTTTTGCATTTTTATCAAGTTAGGATTTGCATGGGCATGCCACTTATCACAATTCAGCTTTGTGTGGTGTATGGCACACATATGCCAATGTCCTTGTGGGACTTTTTTACATAGGTTCATAACTTATATTTGTATTTACAAATGTTTGTACTACATACCATTTTCCTTGTGCAAATTTCACACGCAAGTTTGTCTTTCTTCATTCATAAGTCTCACAAATGGTATTTAGGCATATCTTCCATTTTCAATTTTATTCTTTATGTGTTATTATATGCGCACTTGTGACCAATGTCATGGTGGGATATTTTATCTCATGCGAATTCCACACTCTTCCATATGTATTTCTCCAAGTTGGATTGTGTGAGAAATTCTCAGATTCTTCTGCTTTTATTTTAGCAATCCTCTTGACACTCAATTCAATGTCTTTGACATCTATTTCTTGAATTTTGATTCTTTGACATGTGATCCTTTTGACATTTGATCCTTTTGTTATTCTATCCCTTGACATCAATGCCGATACATGTTAAACACTATCCCGTTTTGTAATTGATGTCAATGCTTCCTTATGTGATAGCATCTATCACAAACTCCCCCCTAAGGTGAGATTTGCTTTTGTGAGTTAAAGTCTTCTCCTATGATCATGTTCTTACTTATTTTACACATATCTATATTCCATTTTCATTACTCCCGTTGTCATTGGGATCTTCATGTTCTATTTCTCTCCCCCCTCAACATCAATTGCAAAGGGACTCTCTTCTTTGTTGAATCCCCTTATCTTAGTCCTCATCTCTTCTGGTGTTCCAAGTTATAGATAACTATGTCTTTGCTTCATATACATGGAGATGACTTGTTCTGCATAATCACATTGTCTGCGTCTAATTTAATGTATCCTGGAAGTAATCTTGGCAGGAACATCGGACATTAGTCGTTTTATTATTGTTAATAAATTTTCTTGTTATCACACATATCTTCAACCTTCTATGTGTGTGATAGCAACAATGACTTGGTCTACGTGTTGTGTCCGTACTGAAATTTTATTTTGATATTATTCCTGTAAACCACCCTTTTGTCCTCTATTGTTGCACGCAGTAATAGTTCTTCAAATGAATTCAATGCACACCAACTAAATACATTAATCTTTAAGTTTTTTATGTACATAATTTATACTTAAGTATCTTGCATAATCCCTATAGGTTAGCAATGTACGCAACAATCGCTTGGCGTTGGTACTAAGTAGCTGGTATTTCCATATTTTGTGCACTCCTAATATATCTTCCTTACCCATATATTTTGAATAGGATGAGCTATATTGACATTGTCTGCGTTTATGACACACTCCTGAGACACATTTCTCACCCAAGTCTTCTGACGCATAACCCATGTCTTCTCCTTGGGTGGATACTCTTCCATTGAACTCGTTCCAAATAGGTTTCCTTTATTTTTGTGATTTAATGAAAAATTGTGAGGTATTGTGACCATATTTATCCCACACATAGCATATTATTGTGTGAAAATGTTTCTCTAATGTCCAACAAAATTACGTCTCCAACATTTTACAAACGGTATTTTTATATCTGCAAGTTTGGCATACACGGGCTTCTCGTTTCTTACAAGATATCTAAATTCTCTGTGAAATGTATCTTGTTGGTTGGAACCAAGTTATCCTTTGTCTCACACTCCATACCTGACATTTAAATATCCAATACCATTTTTATCTTCTGGAGATCATCGGTTGGTCAGGATTTCATCTAGGATAGTTGAGATATTGTTGAACTTGTTTTGGGTGTCTACGTCAATGCATGTTTCATCTTTCCCTTGAATTGTGCAAACTGTTTTATCTTTCAAGTGTGTAAATTTTGATTCTTTTAATGCATTTTGTTTCTGCAGTAGTTCATTCACTAATTTTGAATCCCTCCAGGATTTTTCAAGTGCACACTCATTTTCTTCTAGTTCCTTGATTCTTTATTTTGTGCAAAGAAATTCCTCTTCTTTGACTTTCATAGGTTTCTTCAATGCTTCATGCATATCCCTGATCTGCTTGACCTGTTATTCTACCTTTTCTAGTTGTTCCTTTATATCCTTGTTTATCTTCCTAGATTTCTCTAATTCTCCCAAAGCACTCATTAATCCTCCTTCAAAATCTACTTCAGCTAGTTCTTCATCTTCTAGTGCATCTTATTATTGAACATGTATTATCATTGATGTCAAAGGATAGTGTATCAAAGGATCAAAAGAAAGGATCAAAGGAAAGGATCAAATATCAAAAGGATCATATGTCAAAGAATCAAATGTCAAGGAACTGATGTCAAAGGCATTGAATTAAGTGTCAAGGGGATTCCTAAAAGAACATCAAAAGAAGATGAAGATTTACTCTCACACAACCATCTTGAATAAATACATATGGAATAATGTGTAAGTCACATGAGAGTAAAGATACCACCATGACATTGGTCACAATTTCACATATAATAATACATAAAGAGGAAAATTGATAATGGAAGATGTGCAGAATACCATTTGTGAGACTTATGAATGATGAAAGAGAAACTTGTATGTTAAAGTCCCACAAGGAAAATGGTACGTGGTACAAATATTTGTAAAGGTAAATATAAGCTATGAAACTATGTACAAAATTCCCACAATGGCGTTTCCATATGTGCACCATACACCAAACAAGGATGAATTGCGATAAGTGGCACGCTAAAATAGATACTAACTTGGTACAAACACAACCAAGTGGAGTGATATCCAAGGTTAAGGAACTTCACCAAGTGGAAACATATCTTGAGCCAAGAGGAATATAAATAATAAAGAGATGGATGTGGTGAAGTAAGATGGTGAAGAATGAAGATATCAACAAATATATTTATGCAATGGAGCCAAATATATTTATGCAATGGAGCCAAAGAGGATACCTGTATTATGGATGTGTAATGTTCTTTCTCAGTAAATGACACGCACCGTAGAACAACAAATGTGACTAAGTTGGAAACTCTCTTTAGATGCAAAACACAGATCGACTGAAAAAATGCATGTCATATTAATTATCACACATCATGGTTTTAGAAACTGTCTGTTCAAACATAGATATTCAGACATAGATCGAAGAAGTTACAGTAGTTGCAGATTGTGAGGACATTCACTAGGATAAGATATTTTGTATTTGCATTTTTTCAATACAATCACATTTCAACTCAGGGAGGTTGAATGGGAAAAAGAGAAAGGGGTTGTAGCCTCCTTCCAGTCAGTGCTGGAGAATATAATCAGGGTGTTGTAACATGCTTTCTATTGGTGTAGATAAAACCTAGGGGATTAAAGCCTCCTTTCAGTTGCAGCTGGTAAATACAATTAGGGTGTTGTAGCATCCTTTTTGTTGGACCAGATAAAACCCATGGGGTCATATCCTCCTTCCATTTGGTGTTGGAGAACACAAACAAAAGTTGGTTCTTCCATCACCAGAGAGCACAATTATCCACCTATCATAGATTGAATCCACAACTCACAGGTTGCGTAGTCTGGAAGATATCTATTCAGGTGGGTGCTTGAAGTTTGTGAGTGGGTGCTCATGTAGGTTGAAGTTGTTGTAGGTTGGTGTTAGCAATCCATAGACTGTACTTGGGGATCAGGTCAACACATGAAATGAGTGGGTTCTCATGTTTGGAAATTGCAATATCCCATTGATTTAATCATACCTATATTTCTAGATATACAATTAGTTTTCAGATATATGTTTGTTGTAGAATTTGTTATTGAGCTGCTAAAAAGTTTTTAATTGTTGAAAATTTGTCATAGATAAATAATATACATATATGCGTAGTTACTAATTCAACCCCCCTCTCTGTGTTAGAAAATATTTTAACTTTTGGGGAGATATGTATTTGTATTTAAATATCTTTACATAAAATTATCCAAGTTTATCATAACTTTATCATAAACAATCCCTGAGAAAATTGTAATTTTACCCTTACTTAAGTTATGTTGACTATGTAGACATATAAAGAGATTTCCAACACATCCTTGATTAAACATGTCATTATATATCGAGAGATATATGTTTTTTCCATGAGGATAAAATATAAAGATAAGATGTCGAACCAATTATACATTATCAAATCTTGATAATAAGGATTGGATTAAATCAGTTCAGCCAAGGAAACAACAAGGAGGAGGACCTGATTGCTTATATAAACAATCAAAATTTGAATACAAAAGGGGCTTCTCCACATTGTAGAATAAATTATTTTTCTCTAACACTCTATCTTTTGTAAACCTTACATTCGAAAGAATATAGTCCGTTCCACTACCAATAAGTCTTCTCTGGGATGTCGATGAAACTTTGTCTCATCTGTGTGAGATGAATCGAGAACCCTAAACCTTTGTTGAAATTGTTTCACATTTTCAAGTGTGTTTTGTAATACTGTTCTATATTTTGCACATTTGAATACCAATTAAATATGAGTATTTTTATTCACTTTCATGTTTAAATTTTAGTATTTAATTACTTGAAACGGTTGCTAATATAATGAATAAACAAGGTATGAAGAGTCTGTGATTGAATATTCATCGTTAAGATCTAAATTATTGATTAACGGTTGTTAATATAATGAATAAACGATGTATGAAGAGTCTGTGATTGAATATTCATCGTTAAGATCTAAATTATTGATTTTCTTCAAATGTTATCATTTAATCAAAATTTGTTTAGTTAAGCTACGATATAATATGTCTTAGACATCATATTTAATTTAATTTTTGTTTCTGCAAGATATAATTTTTTCATTTTTTTCTATAGTTATTTAAGTTCTGTTTCCATATCTATTCTTGTTGCATTTCTATGGAGTTTTCTAGTACATTTCTGAAGCTTTTAGGAATTGTTTTGTAGCTACTAAATTGTATTTCTATAGCTATTGAACTGCTTATTAGTTTTGGTTGCATTTTAGTTAGGATTAATTTTCATTTAGAAATTATTAAATGAGGAAGTCTATTTTTGAGAAGGGAAATCCACTTAGTGGCAATATGTCCCTTATGCTCTCCATAAACATCTATCCCAAATGAATAGAGGTCTACCTTATGAACCCTAGATCAGTTTGTTTTTTTTACATTAACTAGTGGGTCAGATCTACCCATCAACAACTATCTCTAGAAGAAGGGATATTAAATAAACCATATTAAGCTATTTATTATATTTTAATCATTTTTAATTTGATCCTATCACTATTCTAAAACATGTTTCTACCTTCCTAGGGCTTGCTAATTGTATTTACAGAGAGATAGTCAATATCTACTACATACATAAAATAATATAAATCATTAATAAACAAATATAATTAATAAATAATAAATAATAATAAAAAGTTTAGTAAATGGTTGCATGGGATTCACAATAGTCACAAGGGACTATTTAAACCGATCTTTCATTGTATATTTATCATCATCCAATTTATTCAATATGATTTAAATATATTATTCTGAATGTGGATTCTCTTCATTAAGAATCCTATTCAGTTTGTTACATTAGTATCAGAGACCTAGCTTCCTCCTTCCCTCACTCCGCTCACAAACCTACACTCCTTCACATAATCCCCACTCCAGCCTCTCATCCCTTAAGAATTTCCTCTCATCCTTGGCTCCACCTCCATGCACCAATACCCATGATCATTATCCCAACGCCCTAAATCCCCACACCTCACCACATCTATGTATTCCCTATCTCTATAGATTCCATCGTCCCCATGCTCCTTCTACGCTACCATACACAATCATTGCTTATCTCCCCCATAGCTATGCTTCCTCCATATCTGAGCCACGCTGCTCTCTTCTACCCATTACACCTCCATGCCTCCCAACCAGTAATCCTCTAGTCCTCCTCACTCCAACCCTTCTAATTTTTACTTCATTCCACCACATTTTCTACAATCACATCTTACTACCCTCACCATGCACATAATTTCCATCTCACTTACCCCTTTCCCTTGCACCTCATTGTTCAATGCAGTGCATTTATCTCTGCCCCCTCCGTCATGTCCACAATCCTACTCTCATCCCCCACCACGTTTGAATCCCCTACACCGAACACCATCTGTCATCTTTCCCCACATATCATCCCTAACTCCATCCTCCCAATCTTGCAAACTACACTTCCATGTCATTTTTCCCTCACCCTCTCTCTCTCTCCAGTTCGCAGTTACTCTCCACATTGCAGCTCTCCCTCCCTTTTCACCAATGCTCTCCCTCTCTTTCTAATGTTGTGATTTATCTCTACAAGTCATAGGATCCATACTTCCTTTCCACACCTCTGCAGCTTGCAACACTTATTCCCTTCTATAATCTCTTTACCTCCCATACACTTCTTCCATTCTATTTAGTTTTCTCTCACATGCACTATATCTCCCATTTCCATCTCATCTACACTCTTCAACAGCACTTCTAACTCCCTCCAACACTCTCTCCAAGCCCATGCCCATATCAATAATACTTTCCATTATTACCTTACCGCATTGCAATCTACATACTTTCAATTCATCCATGATTCTTAGGTTAAAATCCTAATTCCCCGTTCAAAAAAAAATTATATATTATTATTATAATATTTTTTCCTAGACTATTAAGACATTATTATTATTATTATTATAAAATAATTATTATTATTCTAAAATTTAAATTTCATTGGAAACTATTAATTCCTTTTATTAATTAAGTCTCAAAATTTTAACCATGAAGGAATTCAATGAAGAATTGATAATGATTCTTGACAAATTCAAGACGGAGAGAGAAGAAATAGTCACTCAAAATCTACCCACACTCAATGATGATGATGAAAGTTATGAGGATAAGAGATTGAAATCCATTTTCTATCGTTGAATTAGAATGGTTAGATATGAACTCAATAAGATTCAATCTAGTGTTGTTGATAAATATCCAAAAGATTGGCCTGCTCCCAGTGATGACAATGACAATTTTGAGGAGAAAATATTTAAAGCCTATCTCTCCCACAGAATTGGAATGGGTAGAGATGACCTTGATGGAGTCAACATAGTGTTTTTATAAGTATCCAAAAGAAGTCATATGGATAGAATATGAGGAAGATAAAATAAGGGAACCCATGATAGACACTGAATAAAAGGATGACAACAACAATGTGATCGATAATGTTTTTGCATTAGATCAACATCTACTAGTTATGGGTTATGAAGCTATACATTGTGGACCTATAGTATCTATTGGCATGCTAGATACAAACCCAATTTCTCATAATGTGCATCATGATAAAAAAAATGATAATACCATGTTTGGAGAGAAAAAAGAAGCACGATAAAGAACTTGCACATTGTTCTCAACAAGTTTTGATGGATAAATATATTTATTTGATTGATAATGTTGGAAGGGCCATACCCATATAAAACTTGCAATTGAAGGCAACATCGTCAAAAATACATACTCTCAAAGTTTCCAAATGAATATTGGCAGGAAACTCTGATAGTAAAGAAATTCCATTGTATTGTGCTAACAACAAGAAGCAACCAATATCTACTTAAACATTATGGAAATACTATTCATGTTTCTACAAACACAAGCGTAGATAGTGAGGTAGAAGTTGTGTATTTACTAAATATCACCTACATTCCAAATGGTGTTAAACATGATAGTGGACCTATCAATGTTCCCCGCACTCTAGTGACTGGTACATGTGGCCCCATTAGGCCAAGTGGACCCAATGCTACTAGTGTACCCAATAATTAATAAAACACTCCTAAGTTAGGATAATATAATCTAAAATACAGTTTGGACAAGGGAGGATTTTAAATCCTAACAGATGGCATAGAAGCTATTACATCCACGTGGTTAGGAATTTATATTGAGCAACCTACTACAAATGAACAACATTTATTTTTCTCTAGAATTAAATCCTTGATCACAATCATGTGGAAATTAAGGGAGAAGGCTCTTAAAGCTCCTTCCATTAAAGAAGCCATGAAGGTTACAATTCAGAAGAAACCAATACAATACCTAGATATTTCCAATTATATTGATGTCAGTTTAGATATACATATTTTCTATGACAACCACCACATATCTATGAAATTGTTAGAATTAAACTACACACTCACTAAGGCTGTAAAATGGAATCCATCTACAGTAAAATTGCGTGATGAAATTGAGAAAGATTACCCTAATATTTTCAAACAACAAACACTTCAGAATGGCCATCCCTTTGATTTCCAAGATCAAAGAGTTTATCTTAAAAATACCTCCATTATTATGATATCCAATGTCGAATCCCCAACCAATGCAAAAGATGTAAGTAATAGAATTGGATTCAATTTTGAAGAATAGAAGCATGAAGGAAAATATTGAGCCTCTAGAATAATACTCATGAAGGAATTGAAGGGTTATTTTCTAAACACAGATGACATTGAGATGATCAGAAAGATACCCAAAATAATCAAACCCATGATGAAATATCTTTAGAATTTTAATATCTTGCATCTCTTAAGGATACCAATAGTTACAACACTATTGGATATAGACTAACGACTTAACCAAACTTATACCACAAAATTGAAAAATATCATTATTTATAGATGTAAGAATTAGTAGTCAACGAAGTTTCTTCTCGATAAATACTAAAAGGAAATGTGATTGTAAGGAAGGTCCACACTTGCTCATAAATGGAATTCAAAAAATGATACAGAAAGCAAGCAATTACAGGTTAAGTAGGTTGAGAAACTTACAACTCAATCAAAAAGGATTTCAACACAAGATCCAAACCCACACCAAGAGAAAGAAAACAATCCAGAATACACATCTCAAGTCGATGCTTCAACACAAATCCAAGTTTAAGTTCACATAAGTAACATCAACTTTGGGAACAAACATTCCCTTAAAGGGGGTGGTAGTGTTACATACATAAAATAATATAAATAATTAATAACTAATAAATAATAGTAAAACATTTAGTTAGGGTCGCATCCCTTAAAAATAGTTTCAAGGGACTATTAAAACCAATATTGCATTGTAAATTTATCATCATCCAATTCTTTCAACATTACTTATATATATTATTTTGAAGATGGTTTCTCTTCATTAAGAACCGGGTTATGTTTGTTACAATCTCTTGCAATGATTGATCTTTAATGGAGAAGGTAAACTTTCATCTTCTCATCATATTTCTGAATTCGATTTTATTTTCAATCGATTAAATTTATTTGATGAGAGTGAGATATGCAACCTTTTTATCGTCACTTTAAAAGGAATAATTTTGGTTTGGTTTGAAATGTTACCAACCAGATCCATTCACACATGGAAGCAATTCATGGAGGTGTTTTTAATTGCTCATGAGGATTATGATTACAAGGAATTGTGGATGGAGATTAACAATTTGTGTAGACATAAAGGTGAGTCCATTAATGCTTTATTTTAAAGATTTATGTTGGTTTGTTGCAAGTTTCATGAGAAATATCAACTTTCAGAAGAAGATACAATCATTTGGTTTCATTTTCTTAACTCTATTTTTAACACATAGTCAAGTAAATAATGATGAAATTGAAATTAATGATATGCATGTTGATAACTATATTAGTTCATTAGTCAATGTTGATTCAATATCTATTATTATTGATTCCACTGAAATGGTTTTATACATCAACAAATTTTAGAATCTTGTAATACACAATTTGAGGAACAAGAGAATTTGGATGATTATTCAACTCTTATTTTAAACAATAATTTTGAAACCTTTGTTAAAAATGGTATACTGGAAAAGGGTATAACACTTGCATACTTTGAAACTCAGGAAGTAAGTGATGATTGTTTTTTTGATATTGCATTACCTTCTTCTTATGATGAAATAGATTCCCTCGTCCTTTCAAAAAAACTCATTATTGAATCGGAATTGGTCCTTTAACTAATTATGCCAATTAAACATCTCATACATTGCTAAAAGGAATTTTTATTACAATGTTAAGGGGGAATTACCTATTTATATGAAAGGGACAAAATTTCAAATTCATAATTCATTTATTTTTTTTAAAATCAAAATCTTCTTTTTAATATTTGAGTTGTGAGGTGTATACACATTTTTTCATGTGGTTTCTTCAAGAATAGATGTTGGGGCTCACTACATCCATGGTAATAATTATGGGGTGGCCACCCAAAGGGGACTCACTCTATCGACTCCAGTTTTGGGAGTCTAACCTCAAAGGATCCAACGAGTTGGATTCGTGAGAATTGAACCTCCGACCTAAATATCAAACGATATTTGGATTTAGAATCCAACCAATTGAGCTACCCCTATAGGATTTATGCATATATACATTTAATTTATGCTTGATTGATATTTACATGTTTTCTAGATTTCTTTATTTTTTATATTAGGTTTTTATTTGGGATCTTTAGAATTTAAGTTTTCAAGTTTGTTCAATAAACAACATTTGGTTTCATGACTTGTATATATTTTTTATATATCTCTTTCAAAGAAATCCAAAGTTCTACATTAAGGAAATAATTTCAAGGAAATTCTTGTTTTGTTAAGGACTATTACTGTGATATAATAATTACTTGTTTTTGATGCATCTATTTTTGAACTATCATGAGTAGAATGTAGTGAAATTTTTCCATTATTATCCCAAGACTATATCTATTTTAAAAACATTAAAAAACCAATTTACTTTTAAAGGAATATGTTTCTAAAGTCAATGGCACTAGTATTCATTTGACCTTTTACACCATATTGTCTCTTAAGGAGTGTCCCCGTTTACTAGACAACCTATATTGAGATTAGGAATAATTACTCATAGTTTTAGCTCCTTTTTATTCTGACTTCTGGGACAAGAGTGCTCATGTAAAAAGGGTTCAAAAGATGTCCATGTTGAGGCTATAAATGCTTGTTGGCAATAGTGGCTCCGTTTGTGACATAATAGATTCCAAAACTTAAATTTAACTAGCAATTGTACCCAAGGGTGCAATAACAACGTCGTGTTGCAAGCTAAGCTAAGCTAGGTTTACCATCTAGTTTTAATGCCCAAAATGTATGATTAAGGTTTTACTATACCATTATCACAAAAATAAAATTAGAAACAATAATAATAATTTTATTACCACAGTGCTGTAAAATATTTGACACTTGTGACAAGAACAATGACTAGAAGTGTGGAATGGCAAACCAACAACCCAATAACTTTTCTACTTTGCAAGTTTTGGTCCCGAAATTGTCTGTTTCAAAAAATATTTATGGGATCGAGGAACAATGTAGTAGAAAGACTCAATATCAGTTATCATATGAAGTTTATATCTCATGCAATCTCAGTCTTGATTTGATCAGAACCCGTCATCTTCCATCCTGCACTTAGAATTCTTGTTTCTGTGACGTATAAGCTTTCCACATTCTTAAAAAAAAGTCTACTCCACATCCTAAAAAAAAGTATAAGGGGATTTGAAATTCGATAGGAAAAAATGGTGCAACAGCTAGTCCTGAATGCGTTCTTTCCACACAGAATCATATATATGGTCTGACGAAGTATTTAATTTGACAAAAGCAATTATATGACTACTGTGAAAACTTTAATAGACTAACTCTTTTTTATCTTTCTCGTACTCAGCAACCATAT
>LPNX010142262.1:5168-29878 GCA_001517045.1 Pseudotsuga menziesii
GTACTCACTCCGAGTCAGCATCTAAATGTATCGAGATCATGGATTTCAAAGAATTTTAGTTGAACTATCCTTAATTTCCTCCAAGAAACCATTGATGATTTCTATCTTTAGTTTATTATCAAAATCTTATTCCACAAAGCTTATAACATCTTGAGTCTTTTAATTTTGATAAATTGGATAATTTGAATGTAGAAGGGAGTGGAATCTCTTCCTCTTAGAGAGACGTAGGGGGTCATAAGGAGCAATATTCCTAGGTGTATATCTTCTCTAGAATCCAATACAACAATGCATTTTCATGTTCAATTAGTCATTTGCACATTGGCTAGATAGTGTATTTCTTCTCCTATGTTCATATTTATTTTATTTAAATGCAAAAAGTTATTGTAGTGCATTAATGATCCTTCATAATTCAAATCTAATAACATTTATGATTCCATTTCTATTGCTTAAGTTTGCAAGTTGCTTTAAGTGCAAGATTTATATCTTCTCATACAATGTTTAAAGATCAAAATATATTCTTGTGAATGTTAAGCTAAATTTAATTTGCATTCAAATTTGTTCTTCTTTTCTTTGTTTTATATTTGGTTTGATCTCTAAGTAAGATGCCAAGGAATTGTGAGACTTTACCTTTTTTTTAGATACCATTAAGCTTTAAATATAATATATTTTACTACCTTGTGGCATTGACCTACCTTTCAAAACTAAAGAACTTTCACACTAATGTTATCCCAAGCTAAAGGTGTGCTAAACTTTCCCTTCAAGTAGTCAAATGACAACTTTTAGTGCTAACATCTTTTGGCATCATTTCTAGGGATGAAATTGAATATTTTCCCTTGGGAGAATGACCATGATTAGATATGAATTTGATGGTGATATTCATAACAAGTTTGACTGGAGATATTTCACCTAGAGGCTCCATGGCCAAAGAATCCACTGGAAAATTCACTAGTTCATAATGTCAATGTCCTCTGATTCTCGAATGAATGCTATAGTAGCTGCAAGGTTTTCTCTTATAAATTTTTTTGTTCTCCATGTTTTTCCAAATGATGTTTCTATTATGGATGAATGGGAAATTTTCATTCCAATATTCAGAGATGATAAAGACCACAACTCTACAGAGAATTTTTTATGTTTCATGAACTTATGTATCAGTTTCGTACTCCCCATGAAGATGTGTTAATGAAGAATTCCTTATCTATTCCCTTGACATAAATTCCTGACAATGGTACATATCTATACCTTTTTCTAGAATTTTATCGTTGAAATAATTTTATTACATTTTCATAATCACTGTAAACAAAATTTTCCAACTGAGCTTTTATTTGAAAATTGTTGTGAAGAATTTCATTCAGGTTTTCAGCATAGAGAAGAGTGTTCTTATAACAACGAGGAAGATGAATTTACTAATGAAGAACTTGTCCAAGCTATAATGTTGATATATGTAACAATTATTCAGAAAATGATTTTAGTTATTCACATGATCAAGGTCATATTGATCTAGGTTCTTATGAGAACTTAGTGTTTATTAAAGACCACATATAATCAGCAATTGAAGAAGTAGAGATGGTACATACTCATGCTGATACTTTGAATTATTTTAAATAATTTTGTGTCTAGATGAGCACCATCAAACTAATTGTGAATTAGTTTCCCCAAAATATAATGAATTTCATGTTATTGAAGAATCATTTCAAGAAAACTAGCAACTTGTTTTTAATTATGATCATCATTCTTGACAAGAAACAAAGGTTTTTATGATCCACCTATCTATGATGAGTATAATGATATTAATGATGATAAATTACTTGGGAATATAGAGGAATTTTCTTTTACTGAAGATTCTTATTAGCAGTGTCAAGAAAACAATCATATCATTGTTAATGACAGTTAAGCCATATATGATGAGTATGAAAAATATTTAAAGGAGCATATTTCTATTCCAACTTGCTCAGAAATTTGTAGAAACCAACATGTTTATGATAGTTATGCATATTATTCATTAGAATATGATGAGGTATCATATTAGTTCACAAATATTTCTTTCCCCTCAACAGTTGAACACGAGTTTCAAGAAATCGATGAATTCACATTTGGCATTCTTGAAATAGAATGTAAATAGATAGTTCAAGAGAATGAAGATTTTATTAAGCATGATGTGTCTCCTCTTGGTATTGATGAAATTGTGTTGCATATTCTTCATTATTATGATAATATTGTTATTTTGGATGCTACTAAAAAAATTATACCCAAGAAATTAATGAACAGTTTTAAGGATTAGTTGTTCCCCTATTTGTAACAAAATATATGATGTTTATAAGTTGTTCAAAGGAGCATAACATGATCATGATATTTCCATTAGATTGAAAATTACATAGAAATTATTTTATTTTTTAACTCAGTTGGAGTTTTTTAATGATCTTCAAGAGCCAATGGAAATTTACATGGAGTCAATTTTTCTAAAGGTTGTAAATATGGTAGGTCTTGATATGCCACTCACTTGCAGTAATGAGTATATATTTTCCATGAAATTTATGTTGTTGATGTTCTATTTTTTTTTCTTTAGTTTATTGTTGACATGGTTTACAATTTTTTTTTGAAAAGATGCATTTGTGGTTAGGTTTTTTTAATCGTTTTTAATGGTTTTATATTTAATATCTATACAAGATCTCCCTCATACTTGGCTGTAGAGCCCGCAATGAAAAAGCATAGGCCTTAGTAAACCCCAAATCTCAAAATGGTTAGTATATGAAAAGGCATAGGTCATAGTCCACCCCAAATCTCAAATAACTAGCACATCGACATAGTTTGTGGTTGGATCACATCCATAGGGGATCAAATGGTTGAGAGATAGTTATGGAATTGAAACAATTTTTGTATTCCTCGTATTCTTCTAGTTAAACGGTTCAAATGTGAGTTATCCATGCCCAGCTACATGTTATCACCGACATTCTTCTTGTTATCCATTTATCAAGTATCAGTTATTATATTCTTTTTATTTTTTTATCTCACATTCTTCTAGTTTTCTGCCATGAATTGTTGGTTATCCATTCATCAACTATGAGTTATCCCTACATTGCTACCAGTTATCCATTCATTAGTTAGATACTAGTTATTTTTTTATATTCTTTTTTTAATACTTGTTTATTTTGAATTTTGAACTAATATGAATAACTTATAATTAAAACATAAATAATCAGCAATTGCTTATATAACAGAGGAATTATATTAAAATCAACTTATTTCATTTCTTTGTCAAGTTCTTCCTCTAAAATTTGCAAAGACGTTGCATCTCTCCAGTCACTGAGTTCATGCATGTTGAGGCTTATCATGTATGCAGAACATTGGTGAACTCGTTGTTGGATTTCATTTGGAAATAGCCTCAGATGACAATTGTGAAGACAAAGTAGGCAAGTTGCAATTGATACCAGAAGGTGGAATTTATGAAAATTTAATTCTATAGAGTGGATTCACCTAAGCATTTAAAAAAAATTAATGGAGATTAGTAGATATTGGTTAGTAAAATTTAAAATTTGTTTTTATTTTTTAACTATAAAACTCTAACTTTAAATCTTAAAGCTACTCTAGATGAAGTCTGAAGATCAATTTCCAGACTAAAGGTAGGAGTCCATAATTTGTGTTGATTCCCAAAATATTTTTTCGATAGTACTGAGTTCTCAAATATCCTCATTCAACGGAGAAATTGTGATCTCGTCGGGATCATTTTTTCATTTCAATTCAAGGGTTATTACAGAAGATATTGAGGTTTATTACACGGGAAGAAATAGTATGGTTCTAAGTGCTAACTTTCATTTACCTTAATCGAAAATATAGAACATCATCTTTTTCGCCTGGAATATCTGACAGAAAACTCTGAAAATTTTTCATTACCTGATTTTTTTCCACCATGAATGGACTAGATGGTCTTCCGATGCTAACATCTCCACCACTGCCCATATGACAGAAGATCATTTTATTACAGAATCCTGTATAAATGCTATTCGTGAGTAGAAAACAAATTTTCATCATCTTCTGCTGGATACTGCTCACTATCACTCTATCCATCTTCGTTATCTTGATCGATTTTATTTGCAGGATACTCATCATCATTATGTAGGCTTGTTCATTATGTTCTTGTTCTTGTTCATATGTATTTTCTTCCAATTGATCATTGTAATAAGCAGTGTCTGCATTTTTATTCTGTCATTTCTCTCGATTTTCATTAGATTGATCGATTTGTATCTCTTCATATCTATGTTTATTCTTTCTAACTTCTTGAGATTCATCGAAATCCACAAACACATTTTGAATTTTAGAAACAGATGTATTCCCATCATTGCTTTGACTGTCAGAAGCATATTTATTTCCATCATTGCATTGATCTAAATAAGAGGACGACAAATGAGGGATATCAAGATCAATATGAAACAAGGCCATAGACTTCTAACGAAACTCGTCTGAAATCCATGGTAATTCCTCTGAATTCCCTTGATTCGATTCATCGAACTTTGCCATGACAAAATTGACTAATTCGTGTCCTATTTCTACTCTGTAATATATATTTAAACAAAGTTTCTCTACTTATTCTTGAAAACGGTCTACAGAATCAGAGGTGACTATTGGTGAGGAGCTCCTTATCCTGTAGCTAGAGATAAATAATGTTAAGGTGATAAATTTACTTGTTAGTAGAATCCCTCTTCGATGGCTTTCTTGCCACAAATTTTTCTTTCCTTTTCGTTGGTTTTCTTATCTTTGCAGTAGATTTTTCTTTTTATATATATTTTTGTTCCTTATATATATTATCTTTCAAACCGAAAATACATGGTCGACATATTATTCATTTGTTACAAACGTTATAAGATCTCTCTCATACTCGGCACTATTATTCTTGGCTACAATATTATTTTTGGCTGACTTAATATCGACAAATGTTACAACATAACGTTACAAGATCTCCCCCATATTGGGCTGTAGAGTGCCTCTTGGTGTAATAACTTGTATACAAGTGGTGACGTCATTTAGTAAATGTTTGCTTATTTGAATAGTTGTTCCATGTGCAATTTCGATTAAAATTTGTGAAATACTAAACAAGTCTTTCATGTTCATTGCCTTCTTGATCTAAAGAATTGATTTTAGTATCCAAAACAATGTGTCACAAATAGATACCTTGAATCCCACTCTTTAATGTCAGGACGGATCATCTGAATCTAATTATAAGACACAAAGGACATTCAAAGACTTCACCAAATAAATATTGCGGATGACCTTATAATGCAAGATGCATCAAATTTGTGACCAAAATTTTCGTGAATGTTGGGTAAAATAACTCCCGATTCATCTTATTTCATAGCCAAAGCATTTATTTATACATTTACAATGAATCTTGGGATTACACATCCGAGAGTCTCTTCAGATTCCTATTATTTATACTAACGTATAATCCTGACGGATTATATTCCAACAATCCACCCCTTAATCCGAAGGGGTGTTAGTAAGTTCAAGCATGTTTCTGAATCTTTCAAACTTTTCTCGTCCAAGCACTTTGGTGAAGATGTCTGAAAATTGATCATTTGTGGAACAATGTCTAAGATGGACTGTCTTGGCCTCTACATGATGTAGAATCAAATGATACTTTATGTTGATGTGTTTGGTTCAATCATGGAATCTAGGATTCTTAGCAAACTTGATTGCAGAAGTATTGTCCATCAATAATGGAGTGGAGTTCTCTTGTTTTTCTTGCAGATCTTCAAGTATCTTCCTGAGCCATACTATTTATTTCATTGCTTCAGCTGCAGCCACATATTCTGCTTCTGTTGTTGAATCTGCCAGAACTAACTATTTGCGTGATCTCCATGAGACAGATGCTGATCCAAGAATCATAGTGTATCCATAAGTTGATACTCATGTCTCCTTATTTCCATCAAAATCTGAGTCTGAGTACCCAATAAGTTTGAAGTCATCCACTTTAGAGTACTTGAGTCCAACGTCTTTAGTCCCCTTCAAGTATCTTAGAACTCTTTTTGCAGTTGACCAGTGTCCTTCACAAGGTTTATGCATGAACCTTGAAAGTATGCCAACAACATAAGAAATATCTGGTCTAGTTGTTGTTAGGTAGATAAGACTTCCTACAAGTTGTCTATACTTGGTCGCATCCTCAAATTCTTTTCCTTCGCTTGATGTGAGCTTCATTTTCTGTTCCATTGGAGTAGAGATAGGGTTGCATTCTGTCATGCAAAATTTGTTTATTAGTTCTCCAACATATTTTTTCTGAGATACGAATATGTACTTAGGATGTTGAGTGCCTTCAATTCCTAAGTAATAGTGGAGATGTCCCATATCTGTCATTTCAAAGATATTTTTCAAATCTTTCTTTATGGATGCTATATAGCTCTCATTGTTCCCTGTCATCAAAAGATCATCTACGTACACCACAAGATACACAACAGATCTTCCAACTTTCTTTATAAACAGTGTCTCATCATCAAGATCAAAATGTTAAAAATTTAACTTCAAAAGATGCTCGGTTAATTTTTCATACCATGCGCGAGGTTCTTGTTTTAGGCCATACAAGGATTTGACAAGCTTGCATACCTTTTGTTCTTTTCCTTTAACAACAAAGCCTTCTGGATGAGACATGAAGACATTCTCTTTCAAGTCTCCATTCAAGAAAGCAGTCTTCACATCCATCTAATGAACTTTCCACCCATTCTAAGCAGCTAAAGAGAGTAAGGTACGGATGGTAGCCCATTTTGATGTAGGAGAAAATGTTTCTTCATTGTCAATTCCTTCCTTCTGTGCATATCTTTTTGCTACAAGCCTCACTTTGTGCTTGTCAAGTGAGCCATCTGATCTGTATTTGTTCTTGTACACCCACTTGCAGCCAATTGGTTTGGTTCCAACTGGAGGGTCAACCAGCTTCCAAGTTCCATTCTTCATGAGTGCATCATACTCATTCTGCATAGCTTCTTTCCACTCAACACGAGTAGAAGCTTCTTCAAAGGAAGTTGGTTCAAAGTTAGCAGATAAATTAAATTCACAATCAAATGATACATCCATGTCATCACCTAAATTATCTGCTTCTCCACCATCTTCATGTCTTTTTGAACTTCTCGTTCCTGTCTTTCCAACTTCATCCAGATGGGCACTTTCAAGTGTCTTTGTGGCCCATTTAGGAATCTTTCGTGATGGTCTTGGTTGATCACTTGGTGGTGCTTCATCATTGATTGAGAGTCTTCCAATTCTCTCAATCACATCATCTAGTTGAACCTCTTGTTCAGGTGAAGTAGCAAGAACTTCTTCATGCGGGGGAGTTTGTGCTTTGTATGGAAATTCCAAAGGTTGATCCAGAATAGGAATCCCCCCTTCAAGGTTTGGAATTTCATATTCATTTTCAGAATATTTCTTTGGATGAGGATATTTTTCCAAATGATCAAGCTGTCTCTCAATGGACTGGTCATTTTTATTAGTTTCAAGAAAAATGACATCTTTGGAAATAAAAAAATTCTTGTTTACCTCATCATACAGACGGTATTCCTTGGAGTATTCTTCGTACCCCAGGAAAATGCATTTTCTGCTTTGAGCACCAAGCTTGTTTCTTTGCTCCTTTGGAATCAAGGCATAACAAGTGGAACCAAAAACTTTGAGATGCCTAACTGAAGGGAGATGGCCAAACCACATTTCATGTGGAGTCTTGTTATCAAGAGCAATTGAGGTACTTCTGTTTCTCAAATAGGCTACACATTTTACTGCATCACCCCAAAACATTAGTTTTACATTCTCAAAAAACATCATTGAGCGAACCATATTCATTATGGTTCTGTTCATTCTTTTTGCTACACCATTTTGTTGAGGATTGTAGGGAATGGTAGTCTGATGTGCAATTCCATGTTGGCGAAGATAATCTTCAAACGAATTTGAAGTGTATTCTTTCCCATTGTCAGTACGAAGTGTGCCAATCTTAGATTGTTCTTGTTTTTCTATCAATGCATGAAAGTCTTTGAATGTTTGAAATGCTTTTGATTTTGTCTTTAAACTTTAAATCCAACACATTCTTGAGTAGTCATCCACAAAGGTCATAAAATACTTATTCCCATTAGCAGAAGGAGTTGGCATTGGGCCACATAAATCAGAATGCACTAATTCTAATTTCCTACTTGCTCTGAAATTAGATTCATGGAATGGAAGCTTACTATGTTTCCCTAATATACATGCATCACATTTGTTCTTCTCTTTGGTAATGGTAGGAAAACCAAATACACCATTCTTTCTCAACAAATGAAGACTGTTATAATTCAAATGACCAAATCTTGCATGCCACAATAAACTTGATGAGAAATTACCTTCTCCATGCTGAGAGAGGTAGGCATAGTTCTGAACCCTTGCAGATGAACCCTTTAGCTTCAACAGCTTCCCATCTTCATATCCAGTCAAGATGACTTGGTTGTCAGAGGACTTTCTTATTTCTACGATTCCATCAAACATGTGGATGGAATGGCCTTGCTGTCGAATCTCCACCAAGGACAGCAGGCTTCTCTGGAACTCTGGAAGATAAAGAACATTATTCAACAAGAAATCAAGGAATCCACGCATCTTCAGCCGAATGGTGACCATTCCCTTTGGTTTAAGACTTGACTTATCTGCAAAGTAAACTATGCCATTTATTGTTTCATTAAGTTCTTCAAAACAATCTTTTCTAAAAGTCATGTGTGATGTTACACCAGTATCAAGTATCCAACAATATTTGTAAGATGAAAGTGAATTCATTTCATTAATACCAAGATTACAATGTGCAACAATACAATGAGCAGAATCTGAAGATTTACTAGCATCTTGGTTTTTATTGTCATCTTTCTTCTAGTTATGTCTATTTTTTATGGAGTCCCACGAAGCCCAACACTGATCTGTTGTGTGTCCAATCTTTCCACAACGCTTGCACTTCAAATCTAATCTTTTGTTGGAGTTGTTTTTTCCTCCTCTACCTCTGAAGTTTCTTCTTCTTCTGCCTCTCTCTTTGCCAGAGAGAGTGGCACCAACTACATATGCTATAGATTGCTTCTTCTGCAACTACTAGTGTAATTTAAAATAATGAACTTAATATGACAAAGAGAATGAGATAATAGAAAAAAAATAACCTTGCGGGTCTACATCCTTTGCCAAGGTGATTTACAATCTTAGTATCTCAACTTCAAGTTTTAAAATGATACAATGACAGTATCATTGACCAAGAATGCTTCTTTGTCAACAACACGGATGCAGAGAAAATATGATGTCAACAATATTCTTAACCAGTGTGGTCACAACTTCAATCTCAAAGCACAACTACAAATTGAATGGAGAAAACGCAACAATTCCATGCTATATTATTCATAGACTTGTACATAGCAGCAATTCATAGAGGAGAAAATTCTTTATGCAGCAGTCACGGCTCAAATTCGAAAGTAAAAAAATGCAGTAATTCTAGGTTTATACACAACACCATACACAGCAGCATATATCTTCCACCGAAGTCTTATATATCATATATATTAGTCACGGTCCTTTTACTCAATGTAAATGAAAAATACTTGCTGACTTTTCCCTTTACATCCATGCACAGAAATTAGGGTTTTTGTATTTCAACAAACAAAAACGTTTTACCTCCCCTTAGCTGAATACAGGAGAGATTCTTGTGATTGAATCTCATTCAAGCTCAGTGCATAGGAAAGAGCTCTCACCTCAAGTTCGCAGCAAAACAACTTGTGAATGTAGTGTATAGTAGCATCGATTCTCTCCTCTTCAACAGCGTGTTGATTCTTCCAATGTTAGAGCAAATAGTGTGGATTCTTTCACACAATGGACAACCATATCATTCATGCACATGAACATATTTGCATACATTTTCTAGAAAAAACTCCACGCATAGGAATTATGCCAAAATTAGGTTTTCAGACACTCACACTCCTCCACATTAAATTATGTAAAGTTTACCTTCACGCAATTGGATAATGTCAAATGACGTGAATCTTCATAGCTATACAATCTCTCTACACCAATGATCTTCAATGGAATCACAGTAGCAAAATGGCTTCAATCTTCACGCGAATTCCCGACTTCTGATGGCAGGTTGCTTAAACCATTCCTCAACGCAAGTCTTAAATTGTAATTCATACAATGAATGTATGTAGGTGACAGGAGAGTGGACTAGAGACGAGCAGTAAAATAAATTAGAGTGTGTGCAGCAGAGATGGTAAAGCAAATCCCAAGGAAAAAATTCAAGTCTGAGTAGAGGGCGGACACAATAATAAACCAGCAGTTTGGAAATGGACTGGTAGAGGCTGCCAGGACAGAAACACGACTGGAATGATATGTAACGTATATGAGTTTATGCACCGACAACAATAGTGAATGGTCTCACACACTCAACGCAACTACAATTGCACCAAGGTTCAACGGATTAGGGTTTGCTGGTACCAATGCTATTACCAACACACAGACACGCAAATATGGAATACCAACAACCAGATGTTGAAATGAATGGCAGACCCCAACGCTAACGTAGAAACGAGAGGCATAAATTAGGGTTTTTTTGTGGAATCGAATGGTCACAAAATATTTTAGCAAACGTACGTAGAGACAGACTGATGATGGGAAAGCAACCTGAAATAGATATAGCATAAGGTAAACGGAGGTCTAGCAAGCAGATTGGAAATCATGCAGGCTGCTAGGACTGAAACGCATCAGGCAAGAGTTATGGTAGGTGGTGCTCTGATACCACTGTTGGGTAAAATGACTCCCGATTCATCTTATTTCATAGCCAAATCATTTATTTATACATTTACAATGGCTCTTGGGATTACACATCCGAGAGTCTCTTCAGATTCCTATTATTTACACTAACGTATAATCCTGACGGATTATATTCCAACAGTGAAGTTCAAATAGTTGTTTTCGTTTGCTTATTTTCTAGATTGATTGTATTATTTCTTTTATTCGCGTACTTGTCCTCTTTGTGGAATGATGTTCACATGCTCGATTCATTATATGCAAGAGATTTTGTTTCCAAAAAAAAGGTAATACCATGCACCAATAGACGAAGCACACACACAAATACTCTACAACCCCCTTATTCAATTTCTAGGATGTTTAAGATACAATATAAAAAATTGTATTTTTATTATGTATTCACTTATAACATTCTAAGCACTTTAAACTCCCAAATTCAAAATTGTAGAAATGTTTGACTCAAATTACAAATTACTCTCAATATACTAAACTTGTAGAGCCTAAACTCCTTCTAACTTCCAAAACACCTTATAACTCATACAATTTTGCAATAAAAATATGATATTCTCTAAATTTTTATTTCAATAACATCTAAAATTACAATGTCTTTTATATCAAAATATTATTTCAATAAACCCCTTTGGAAATATTAAGACTCTAAAACATGGAGACCTTCATTATTTTAATTCACAGTGACCAATAAACACTTTGTTTTAATTCTTTGTGACCTTTTAAATTAATGCAATAATTGTTATAAATACAAAAAATTATAACTCCATTACAAATTTGAAATAGAAAACCTTCCATTATAGACTTAAAAAATCAATTTCAAAATATTTCATATATTCTTGAAATTTCAATCACAATACCTAGTGCTATAGTTTAACAACTATATAGTTTAAAATTTCAAATCACAATACTCACTATTGTCCATTATACATTTTCAAATTTAAACAAAGTATTTTGTATAACTCAAAGATTAAAAGTACTTTGTGATATAATTCTCAAATTAAAAATGCAATACTCACTGTAATTTGGCCATAATACATTTTCAAATTCAAACATAGTATTTTGTATAACTCCAAGATATTAAAAGTACTTTATTCTATAATTCTCAAATTGAAAATGCAATTTTTTCAACGAGCTCCATGGATGCACCCTTAATAACAACTCATCAATTTAAGATTAGTCCCACCACTCAAGTATAACCAATGCTTGATATGCAATTTCCTAGCAAGTATAAATAGTAAAATGTGAGTTTTAAGATTGTGAGGTTTCCAATGTCTTTAATATTAGGTTTCTATTGAGTTTTCTATTCTCTTTCAAGCCCGCTTCACTAGAAAAAGCTCATTCTTGGGGACAGTGAAGAAATGCTATCAATACCTCATTTTTAGCCAAGAAAACATGTAGACTTCACATCTTGGCTCAACAACCTATAATTCTTGAGGTATTATTTATTGTATAGATATTAAATATAAAACCATTAAAAACAATTCAAAAAACATAACCACAAATGCATCTTTTCAAAAAAACTTTGTAAACCATGTCAACAATAAACTAAAGCAATAAAACATTCTAAAACTAAAACAATAAAGCATTCTAAGAACCTAAAAATACATATTAGAAACAATATAAAACAAAATAAAACTATAATATAGTTTATTACAATAATGATTAAAAACCATCATAAAAATCCAATACATATTTTATTTTCTAAAAAAAATCCACCCTTCAGAAAAACATATTTTTATAATATTTTTACAATATCTAACCATTACCACATTAACACAAAATATATAATAGGTGGAAATAACGTGGATACAAACACGTACCTTTATACTATTATCGTGCATTTTTTAAATTAAAAATCTCGATTCTGGAATTTCTCACCAAAAAAGCTCCATTTTTTTCTGAAAAGCTTAAATTCCGCCTTTAACGCGCCTATCGTATCCGTTAGAACTGACAAAAGCGTCGGCGCGCTTACTCTATCCCTTCAAAGAAATATAGATGGGACGCTTCCCATCTGTATATGCGTGGTGTGTGATTCTGTCTGTAAGAAGTTGGAGTTGGAATGACCTCTATAACGCTATGCTCTGCTCGACTGACCGTTGCGTGGGCAAATGGCCTCTGCTCTCTGGATCTGACCTGCGCTGCTCTGCTCTAGAACGACCTCTGCATAACACGAATAGCCTTTGTTAATAATCGCAGGTATAGCTCTAATTGAGCATCCTGAACAGCCTTTTCCCTGATGGAGATCAGGGCTCTTTGTTAATAATCGCAGGTATAGCTCTAATTGGCATATTTGTATTCAGTTAGAAATCTTCAGCATTTTGTATGTAACTGCCCAAGTACTCTATGTCATACAACAACCCTTTATTGGATCTGCTATATTGTGGGATCTGACCTGCCTTGTCCTGCTCTTCTCTGAAACGACCTCTGGATTGACCTTTGCTTTAGACTGGATTGGAAATGACGTCTGCTCTCTGCTCTACTATATCATGGGATCTGCTCTGAAATGACCTCTGCGTAACGCTATTGAGTAGCTCGAACAACCTTGTCCGTGATGGAGACCAATGCTCTTTGTTAAGATCGCAAGTATAGCTCTAATTGGCTTATTTGTATTCATTTAGAAATCTTGAGCATTTTGTATGTAACTGCCAAGTACTCACAACCCATTTTGTGTTAGAACGATCCTTAAATTACAATGATTCACAGAGATAAATGGTACAGTTGGGATGAAACTTTCTTTCAAGAGCTGTGCAAACCCTTGATTGAAACAATTGGAAATCATTTTTTGAATAGTATTTGTACTTCTATTGCCCCAGGTACTGCAACTCGCTTCCCTCACTCAACTCGCTTCAAGCTCTGAAGGTACTACCTACCTTTTTTACTTGTAAAATCTTTTTTGTTTTAATTTTTGTTTAGATGAACAATATAACTGTTTGTTGTTTGAATATCGCTGTTTGGAAAACAATACTGTTTGTTGATTGAATATGGCTGTTTGGAAAACAATAGTGGCATAGTTTTTTTTGTCAATATCTAAATTTTTATGACAGTGTAGGAAAAAAAATAATAATGCTGTAGCTACAGAAGAGTTGTGTGAACTTTAGAAAACAATAATAGTTTTGCAGCCAAAGATTGTTTCTTTGTTTTTGTTGGCTATTTTTTGCTTTAAATTTTATTTGGATTAGCATGTCGTGTATGGAAAATCATCATGTAACATAAATGATTTTAGCATGTAATCTGACTACTTTAAAATGCATATAGTGATTATAACAAAATGCATATAGTGATTATAATAAGAAAATGCGTGATTATAAGAGTTTATAGAAGGTTCAATCCATATTTATATAACAACCATTCTATTTGTCTTTCCAAATTTATGCTTACATTATTGTGGTGTGTGTTGTAAGTTGAGAGGATGAAGTGGAGAAAAATCCTTTGAATTCTAGTAAGTTATTAATTAGTTTCCATAAACTTTATCCCAAACAATATTGAAACAACTTTTTGGTTAACATATAAATTTATGGAATTTGTGAAACCTCTTATAGAAGTAAATAAAATTTTAAAATATTAGGTAGAACAACATAGTTATGTCTTTAAATGATTGCTATAAAAGAAGTATTTGTTACCAGGAAAAGACATAAATTATGTTTTTTAAAATTTTATTAAACATGTATTTAGTTATAATGTGATATATGATTTTATTAAAAAGACAATTTCTATTTTTATCTTTCATGTGATATTTTATTTTATCAAGAAAACTATTTTTGAGTTTATGGAAAAAAATGGTCAATACAATAGTGATATAATATTTAAGATCAATATTTATTATGATTTCTGTAATAGAGGGGAGTGGTTATGGGTAAGGGGAGTAGGAGGGGGGTAAAGAGAATAAAAGGTGGGGTTGGGAGTTGGGAGGAGAGAGAGAATAGGAAGGGGGTTGGGAGTTGTGGGGAGAGGACTAATGAGAGAGGGAGTCGGGCGGGAGGGGGATAAAGAGCGAGGGGTGAAGTGAGAGACAGAGAGAAGGCCGTAGAGAGAAAGAGAGGGGAGAAGGGGAGGGGGGCGAGTGTGACAAAAGGGGGAAGAGAGAAATATATATGGAGGGGGAGTGGGAGAGAGAGGATGGAGGAGGGAGCGAATCGGGAAGTGGGCCAAGCGGTGGAGAGAGAGAGAGAGAGAGAGGGGGAGGGGGGGAGCCACTAGTACATGTGATCAATTTTGCCACGTTAGTTTTCCATGTTAGTTTTACTTTCGTGGAAAAATCAAGGGTAAATTATGCATTTTTAAATTTTTTTTTAAGAAGCCCCGACTTTCGTCGCTGTATCCACGCCAGACCGTCGCTATAGCGACGGCACCGTTTTTGTTGATTTATAAAATGGTGAAGGCGTTTTTGTTGACTTATAAAATGGTGAAGGCGTCGATACAGCTATGGCCAAGAATAGCCCTTATCATCGACATTATCATCTTCTTGGATTCTTCATTGATATATATTCGAGTTGCCATGAATTTTTGCCACAGAAATCGGATTTTCAAGCTTATGTAAGAGGGGGAGCAGGATATGTGAGATAAAAACCCTGAGCCCAATGAAGTTTTTGGTGTTTAATGCAGAAGCAAGACGGATTCGATAGTTCACGGCAGTTGGTGGTGGTGGTTTCTTGCCATCAATCTATAGGGGAATATCTTTACGGTCATTGCCAGGTTAGTTTTAAGCTTAAATTCTTATATGTTTTCGATGTATGTCCCACCTGAGATTTGAAGTCTTACACAAGCAATATTTGGGTTCACTACGTCACCCTTACAGGATTTGAACTCTGACCAACCTACCCTGTGAATGAACTTCTGCGCAATGGGCCCTTTACGAGATTTGAACGTCTGCCCACCTATTGAAAACAGGTTTTGTTGGGATGGATAGTGTTTTGTAGTTTTGGTACCCTCTGAAAACGTGGCCCTTGTAAGACTTTGATTCTTTGTACCCACCTGCTCACGTGGTGGAAACCTTGTTCTTTCCCGTACTTCTAAACATGTTATGTTTGATTTTCAAGCAAACTCCTCTGTAACAAACCATCTATTTGTCAATTCCAGAAGTCCACTGCTAGGCCTTCGGAACCCATCAAGTCTATTGTCATGCATCTGTAGGGCATCGTAAGGGATACATTTTGAAGTTGAAGTATGTTTAAACTTTGAACTGCTAAAAGGCTTAACTTATTGTAAATTCTCTCCACTAGGCCTTGAATTTTTTCAGGGTTGATAGGAACCTTACACGGACGATCTTTAAGTCGAGAGCAACCCTTTGTTAAAAGGGTTTATTTCAGGGATGGCCCGAGTTTAGCAAACAGCTATGCTTCTCTACTCCGACAATGTTTTAACAATTTTGTGTTATAAAAATTGCAAATTCTATTAGTTTTGAACTCCATTATCTTGGGTTTGAATGGTTATAAGAAATATCTAAGACTGTTGTTTGCATTGGATTTTTTATGCTGATGAAGAACTGTTTAGCATTAGATATCCCAAGCACATTGAAAGAAATCCTTGTACTGTCTCAAATGGCTGACTCTGTGGTTGAAAAACAGCATGTTACGTGAAATGTCTTCACTACGAATATTCAGGCGAAATTCTTAGAAAATTGTCACACAGGGAGATGCTGAGAACTCCTCACAGAATCCAACTAATTCTTCCTTGCCTTCAACGACAATGGCTGGTTCTATGAGGGCTCCCCTTTGCCCAATTTCTGAACCATCACAGAAACTGGCTAGCATTCCTGCAGAAAATTCCTCTAGTTCTCGAAGATCTGATCCAACTCCAGCCAAACCCAAAGGAAAGGGATTTTCGGAGGCTGATAATTCAGAAATGCCGTCTGGTACAACACCAGAAAGACATGGGGCTGTTCCTGGATCAGCTGTAAGCATTCTTAACAGAAACAGGTTTGGTTGGTCACAGAAAAATGACATTTCTTCCAGAGAGACTAACACTACAAGAGGGAACCGCTCTCCAATTGTATGGGAAAATCACAGTGAAAGCACTGGGGACACAAGTTTTACTCAGTCATTAAACTATACAGTTGCAAGTGAAACACACCATGCCAATGGCAATACACAACAGATTAACAGAGGGATTGGGGTTGGAAATGGAGGTTAAAATTATGGAACTCCTCGACCTGTAAGAACCGGAGGGAAGGCTTCTTCCAACCAGTCAGAAAGTAGCTCCAATAGCAGCACACCGACCAAAAGTGTCCCAAGGACAATGAACAATGTAGTTTCTATTGTTACAGCCATGAATAGTTTTCGCATTCCTGGTTCTCAAGGTTCAATTGTACGAACTGGTCATAATTCTAAAAATCTTGCAATGGCATCAACACCACCTACAGTGGTAAATACTCTTGAAGTGCCACATTTTGAGCTCAATGAAGACCCTGCATTTTGGATGGATCACAATGTACATGTGTGAAATCTTCTCCTTTTTTTTAAATATCTTTTTTGAAAGTGGCTTGAGAAACATCCCTTGAGGGGCTGCACTATAGAGAGTGGATTTCCTTGGGATTAGGTGCAGGTCTAAGGGGTAGGTGTTCTGCCAAAATCGGCTGGGAGTTACATCTGGTCTCATCCCCTTGAAACTGATTCCATTCAGGGGTGGCAGAGCACAAAAAGAACGAAACCTTGTTGTTGGACGGTGTAATTCTTTGTCAAGCTCACCATTGAACCAATGCCCTGTTGGCAAGGGAAATAGTCTTTATTTGTTGAAGTGGAGTAGTTGAGCTACATTAACTGAATTTTCTTGGGATTGAAATTGTTTGCTAGATGGTAGGTTTTGGTGATTATAATTATTTTTTGCATTACACAGGTTTTAGTCCGAATATGCCCTCTAAACAGTGCAGAGGTAGCTTCTCAAGGGTACAATAGGTGTTTGAAGCAGGAGAGTGCAAATACTGTTACATGGCTTGGTCCCCCTGAAACACGTTTTACATTTGATCATGTTGCCTGTGAGACTATTACACAGGTGCACATATTGACATTATGGATAATAGAATGTAGGTGAATCTTATTTTGAACTGCTTCTAAAGGTGAATCTTAGCAACTTCATAATTTTGCAAGACTCACTGGTGCAACGATATCAAAAACATGGAGTCCTGCTGTGAACCATGTGGTTGCATCTACCGATGCAGATGGTGCTTGTAGAAGAACACTGAAATTTTTGATGTCAATCTTGGAAGGAAAGTGGGTTCTTAAGATAGATTGTAAGTTTATCTGATAGTCATGGATGATGCCTTCAAATGTCCTTATATATATTTTCTTTTCTTAAATGCTTCTGGTGTATATTAGTTCTAAGAGTTCCTTCACTTTACAAAACATTCATCTTCAGCTAATGGTCATACTCATTTACAGAAATATATGTTTTCACGGATTGCTGCATGTATGGAAGCAGGGCATCCAGTAAATGGAGAGCCATTTGAAATAACTCATGATATCCATGGAAGCTTTGAGGGACCAAAGCGTGGCCAAGCTCGAGTTGAGAAAAAGGTGTGGCAATATACCAAGGAAAAGCATTTTAGAGTTTCTAGTTGGTAAAATTGCTAATGTTTTGAAAAATTGATCTCTTGCCAAACTGTTGATGGTAGTTCAAATTTATGTACAAAACTACTGTATAATATTCTTATATTCTCCACAATGTTAGAATTTTTCTATTACATTCTAATTTTTGCTATAATATTCACCTTCGAACAATATTTTCCCATTTCTTAGAGTAGGAAGACTCCCCAGCCTTTCTGATATTTCGCTATTACAGGCACCAAAGCTGTTTCAAGGGCTAAGCTTTTATTTCAGTGGTGACTTTGTTTCCTCTTCAAAAGGATACTTGCAAGATTTGGCTTCAGCTGCAGGAGGATTAGTCCTACACCGAAAGCCTATAATGGGCAAGCCAGAGTGCCAGAGTACTATTGTGCTTTACAATGTAGAACTTCTCGAAACCAGTAAACTTAGTGGTAAAGAAAAGATAGTTCAGAACAAGTTAAATGAAGCTAGGTCTCTTGCAGATACTACAGGAGCGCAGTATGCAGCTCATACTTAGTTAGTGAGAGATGTTGATAACTTGATACCATCCATATATGATAGAACCAAGAATAAGCACTATCCATGAGCACATCGTCAACCAAGGCATCATAATCATGAAAAAACATATGCTAATCTAGCATCAATATCCTGAGCCATCCAAATCTCCAACATGTAACCGTTGCCTGAATATCATTGCTGGGAATTTTGTGCAATAGGTAACGTGGGATGAGCCAGAGTTGTTACAAAGTGTGAAAAGAGTAAGCCCTTGGATGGTAGAGGTTGTTTCCAACATGCCTGCCATCCAAATGACACCCTTTATGCTTCCAAAGAAGAAGCTCCAAGTTACTCAGCCGCCAAAGTTTCATCTTGAGGGCCAAAGGGGGATCATGGGACTCCAAATGGATACTCTCACCAATAATGTGCTAGGGCAGATAAACCCTTGGCACAGTGTTTCAGGAAATGTACCTGCAGGCATGATACTATTTATGGGATGAGTTTCTCAGATATACATCAGAACAACATCCAATCTAGATTGTTCTTAGATAACGTGAAGCACCAAGAACCAGTCGCTATGTCCACATGTGTATCCACAGAACTCAATATAGGAAGCGTTTCTCAGCTTGAAAGGTCTGAGGTGCACAACAGTCTATCTTGTTTGCTGACCATGGGAAATTCATCACAGAGTGAGCATAAAATCAGTAGGTGTACCACTAGCTCTACGTCTAAGAGCACACCTTTTCTGTTGTTTGGGAAGCCTATACATACAGACCAATCTCCAAGATCTCAACAGCAGTAGCAGTCTGCAGTTAGCTCTACAGATGGGCTTGGTTTTCAGTCCTTCAATGACACTGGTTCACCTGGGCTTACAAACAACAACTCAACTGATGTAAATCAAGAAGCTGAGGATAGGGTTCAGAAGCTGATAAAAGAAAAGGAAGGTGGATCAAAAATCTCTCATAATTCTAGCATTACGCACCAAAATGGGAATAGCTTGGATGCTGCTGGAACCAATGGTGTCAAAAGTCTTCAGAGGTTTAAACATGAAACTGGTATACTCAGTTTGAAGAAAAATACACATGAAAAGACATAAGAGGATCCAGTTCTCCCTTTCAAAGTCTTTAGTGAGGCTGAAGAAGTAGGTCGAACCCTCTATCTAACAATGTTCAGGAGTTATGAATAGCTCTATGACAGGTTACGCAAAATGTTTGGTATTGAATATTTGGAGCTGTCAAACCGTATTCTCTATAAGGATATTGGCAATATTCTGAGGCATGTTGGAGAGGAACATTACAGGTATTTTTATCTCTCTTCAAAATTTACATCTGATCCATTTACTAAATTAGGACTTGGACTAAGGGTAATCTTATGGTATTATGATTTACAAAATGTTTGTATGTATATCATGTCAATGCTGTTTTTTTCTAAGCAAATGAGAAGCACGAGCAACAACAATGCAAGAGAAATTTTGTGTAGTTAGAAGAATACTTTCCTAGTGGGTTCTCCTCTTCTTGCAATTAGGAATAATTCCTTATGTGGATTTTCAGGCAACTAAGCAAATCCTTTATTGTCTTTCTATTGAATGTAGAAACTTCATGAAGACAGTGAGGAGGCTCACAATCTTATCTGAATCTGGCAGTGACAACATGTCAAGGTAACTGTCGGTAATAGGTATGCTTAAATATTCATGCCTGATTCTTCCATTGCAAGGTTGGATCCAGTTCAAGATCATTGACACAAATTTAACTTAGGGTGATAATGATATTGACACAAATTTAATGTTTTGTTAACCTGGTAGGTAATCTCCTTCAGCTGTTGAAGGCAACATAATGATAAGAAGTCCTGTGTTATTGATCAAACTGGGAAAAATAGACCCTAAGACAAAGAGCTAAACTTCGTTAACTCTCTCAAGTTCTTCGGTTAAAACTTAAAACGCTCTGGAATCTTTGTACTCGTGACATATTGGTTTTGGATATATTTGTGTGTTATTCCTCTTTTCCTTGAAAAGAGAAATTAAGGTTATATCAACCATTGTCATAAGTTTGATTTTTTCAATGATACTAAGGGTGTTTTGTTTGTCATAAGTATTCAATTTGTTGTGTGGGTTTAGAGAATAGAGCTCCCCTGTATGGCCAAAATGAACATTATGGCGCAGAATTCTGCTAAAATTCATGTCTGGTTCTGGGGATGGCTTCAAGACAAATCTTTACTGGTACCAGAGTCCCTTACACAGTTGCTTTGCTATTATTGGGGATTGGCCTTGGAGCTTTAGGTGCACCAAATTCTTCCTTTCTGACTTTTTCTACTTTTTCCTATTAGAATCCATGTGCGTGCTGTTCAATAACAATGACATTCAATAACAATGACATCCATGTTTATATCTCACAATAGAGAATGTGGGCATAACTTTATTTTTTGTCTGGTGGAATTCAAAATGGTTTAAAAGTTCATAATACTGTTTTCTACTTCCCAAGATTATGAATATTGATGTTTGTTGAAAATTGATGTTTATTATAACTTATGCTCCTTCACAGAATATGGGACACATAGTGGACTGGGAAAATTGGGTGCCAACATTCGTGCCTGTGAGTCAGAATCTTTGTTTATTTGAAGTACAATTTAACTTTAGAACTGGATCGTTTGGAAATAAGTAAAACGTTCTATGATTTGCATAGATCTGCAGTTACTAATGATTTTTCAAGGTTGTAGAATGTGTTTAGCTTACTCGATTTGGTTTGTGTTCTTTTTATCAGTTTTTATTTATGTTTTTTCACTTGTATGCAAAAAGTTGTTGTTTGCAACTTTGATTCTAAATTATGCTATAACCTCCATTTTACAGGGGTTGATCTAAATCCAAATTTGATATTATTCATTTTCTTACCTCCTCTTCTGTTTGAGAGCTCTTCTTCCATGGAAATACACCAATTCAAGGCATGCTTTGTGAAAATGAAGGATTTTTGCAAGGTAGAACACCACCATCTATGAATCTCAAACTCATCAACTCAGATACACATATGTCCATAAATTCTTCTAGATGTTCTTGATTTCTTCTAACTCTCATTTACTCAAAGAGCTTAGGATATACTCCATTGCTAACCTTCTCGTACATATTTTTAGCTATGTTACTGTATGTATGTTATTTAATTTTCATTATGTTGTAATATAAACTATATCTTTTCTTTCCAAATAATATGAGCTTCAGATCCTCTTGGTGTTCATTCAGTACCGAATGCAGCACAACCACCTGTTATCAAAAAGAAATTTACTTTCAAAAACAGGGATGGAAGACTTGCACAAACTTCTTGGATATTTAAGCACCCTGAATATGTAGCTTTAACTTTCTCAACAATAAAACCAGCGTAGCCATGGGGTTAATGTTATCCAAGCAAATTGTTTCCACGTCTTCTCCAACTGTTTCATACACTGTAAGTTTGCAATAAATGCCTGACTCTATCTCAAAACCTGAATGAGAAGTTTTTATAATTCTGGTGTTTTTTCATCAAATATTACAAAATAAGGAAAAAAATAAAAGAAATAAATTATCCCATTCTCCCTTACCCTAATATTAAGAACGTATAGCTTTTTGGATCCTATCCATGACCCCCGTACAGGTAGCCCATTATGGGGCTTAATACTGTCAACCAAGCGAAGAACCTTTATGAAAGGTTCACTATTTTTTCATACCTCCTCGAATCCTTCCCAGAAATAATATTGGTATAGTTGTTTAGCAATATCCTGCTTTCTATCATCTTGCTAAATACTATAGCAACCCACTCATCAGATGTAAATAATCTCTTCATCACCAACTTACAATTGAGGGGGGATTGAAGAGAAATGAAACTGATAGTGAATTGTGTGATGGTTTGTTGCAAGATGCACCAGCTCTCTATATCCTATGAATTTTCTCATTAGGTTTTGATAAAGTGATTTTCTCCAATATCCTAGAGCAGCACCAAATTGACCCAATGGGCAGCACATGGAGATAATTTAAGTTGTCAGGATTATTTCTAGGAGATTATTTCTAGAATATTATGCTTGCTTGATGTTGGATGAAAGAATAAGTCAGGTTATTTAATTACTCTTTTACCTGAACTTGTGGAATTATGTTTTCTGTTACAATGATTTTAATTGTCACTAAATTTTGGGCATTTATTTTGCCCACGTTTGACCAGATTTTTTGAACTAACATTCCACTCGCCAGGCTTACAAATGCAAGTATGATGGATGTGATGCAGTGACTGCACCATAGCAGAAAATAGGATGCATGCACTTAGAAGGACTGAGCCTGTATTACATTACTGAAGTGGTATGTACAAGGAGAAGTCCATCTCCTATATTTAGAAATGGCTGTTCATGGCTGACTTTCCATCCCAAACCTTAAGGGGAATCTTGTGATACCTAACAAGATTCAATTGATGCATGCATCTTAGTTACATAACTGACCTTAGTGCCAAGTACTGGTGAGAAATGTTCAAAATATGGTACAATACTAATATAATGCATAACATATTATACATGTTATAACAATGATGCATACATGATGAACATGGTTAATGATACATAAAAATGATCTTGACATGCACATTCATGCCTGGTCATTGCATCTATCCTAATCATGTAGATAGATAAGATAACATTAGATAAAATTAAAGACCTGCCTGGAGCAATGACTTTCCACAGACCTGCATGGAGCCTTTGTCGTGTGTTTAAATGAAATTTCTTGGTTCAATTGGAAATCATGACAATCGCCTCGCAAATTTCTCAAAATATACTAGGATTAAAAAGTAGGTCAATGGAAGTAGGAAGTGCATCCTGTGGGACAGAATTATATTGCAGGATGTTCTTTTAAATATCATACTTTATTTTGTACTTTTCCATCGAAAATGGTAAGAACAGGGGATCTCAATCTGTGTTTGTTTTCTTATTCTGCCTAGTATTATATTGAAAAGGAGGGCCTTACCACATTGTAATTCTGTTATGATTTTTTTGGTTGACTTGTAAATTTGTTTTCTGGATGCCTCAAACAAGTTAGAGTCATATGAACTATTTGTTGACTTGTAAATTTGGCTTGAAATATACCTCATTCTAGATACAATTACCTCCAGGATTGGACCACCCTCTCCTCCAATTAAATGAAGTTCATCCACAATGAAAAGGCTGACTTGCTGAACCAGTTTGCGCTGTTTCCATCTCCGAGACAAAGCATCCCATTTCTCTGGTGTGCTTATTATTATCTGGCCCTTTTCAAGGAGCTTCAAATCAGTTGCAGATTCACCTGTCAGCTCAACTACTTTCAGTTCCAATCCTTTGCCAAATTTCTACTCCCAATCCCGATATCGCTCTTTGGCAAGAGCTTCTATAGGAGCAATATAGACACATTGAAATACACTGTCTATGCCTTTTTGATGCAATCGTATTAAAGCAAACTCAGCACAGATAGTCTTACCGCTATGAGTAGGTGCTGCAACTAAAACATTATCATCTGAGTTATAAAGCACAGTAAATACCTGAGTTTGAATAGGATTGAAGTGTCTAAACTGTTGATAAAGTGCTTCATATGAGGGATTTCTTAACGCAGACATAGGAAGTGGCTGCAAGTCTAGCAACTCAGTTGGAGGTGGGTATTTCTCTAGAAAAATAAGATGTCTAAATGAAAGTGGCAATATTGTTTGCGACCCTAACCACTTATCAGATACAACATGAATAAAGTACTGGGGAGGAAGAGGTTCATGGATGGGGAGAGTGAAGCTCAGATGATGGTCATCTTCAACAAACTGCATTTTTAACATAAAATATTCATTATGGAGTATATATTCACCATCATTGTCTTCTACTATTATCCAAAAAGGTTCCACATATCCATGAATCTTTTCATCCCACTGAAAATCTGGAGTGATATTTAGT
>LPNX010142271.1:3995-20325 GCA_001517045.1 Pseudotsuga menziesii
AGTACCGAATCTGTTCACTATGGTCTGATTTTTTTACATCTTCTAGTTTCAAGATTTGAACTGTGTATGGCTAAGTAATTTGGAGTCCAAATCTCCAAATATCCTCAAGAAATCTCCAAATATTTTGTCCAATGATAGTCAAAACCCTTCAGCATAAGTAAAATTTTCCTCGGAGAGTAAAATGCAGTAGAAAAATGTAAAACTGAGCAAACCATCTTTGGATCTTGGATTAAGAATTGCCCAGAGCACTCCTCCTAAGTTTTGACCTCTAGTCTCGCAAATATATTACAGACTTATCAATTACTACTGGGTCTGTCATGTCAGACCAAGGAGAGAAAATTTAGCAGAAGAGTCTGAGCTTGGTGAGCTGAGTCCAACTCAGGTGTACTCTTCAAAGTTTTGAACTCAAATGTTGCATGGATCATATGGCTTAGTGTCTGTGTTTTTTTCTTTTCTTTGCATCTTTTAACCATTGATTTGTCTAAAAATTTAGTTAAATCAGGTAGGGAATCTATAATCTAGATATCAAATTAAATGGTTGAATGATCTAGTAATTGACTTCTTCCTCACCCCTTGTTCCCTCCTAGTTTTTGAAAATTGAAACTTAAAAGATTCATGCTAGTCATGTGGTGTGATTCTTGAGCTATGCAGATTATTAGCTGAAATTTGAAATATACACCATGTCAGAAACTTGTTTGAGTTTCTCAAGCTGTGCAGATCCTAAAAACCCATGAATTTTATGGCCATTCCAAATATGATGTAACTTCCAATTCTTTTGATACCACCGGGTTTCATCTTTACTTTTGTACCTCTATATTAAATTGTTATGTATTTCCTTCGTTTTATGAACCCATTTTGATATCTTGAAGAAATTTAGTAAAATTTTTCATTTCTTCTTGTCTTACAGGCTTGCTTTCGTTATATTTGCGAACAATGAAGACTAAAGTTTTAAAACCAACCATGTGAAGATGAAAGTAACTTATTGTTCTATCTTGGCTTTCCTTTTCTAAAATTTCCAATCTTAAAATTCTATTAGGGTCATATGCCATGATATCCGAGTTACCTAGATTATTGTTCTTACTATTTAGTATTTATTCACCAAAAATTTAGTGTTCACCATATGCATATTTCTCATAAGGGTTCACGATTATTGGAACATTCTGAAGTAAAACTTTAGGGAATCTTCCTTCCAAACTGCTTATGCTAGTGTAGTGTCTAAAAGGTCTTGAATCCTATCACGATTCTCAATATCTAACTATTGGTATCACTTTCAAACAGGGTCTTTCTCTCCTTGTACCTAATTTATGAAAACATATTATGAAATGCAGGATACTGTGGGAAACTAGGACTAGCTTCTGCTTTTCTTGAACATGTCAGTGCATTTTGATCCTTTATGAAGTTTTCCATGTTAACCGTTCTGCTTAACCATCCCCATGTTTAGCACATGCTTGCAAATTTCTGCTTCTAGGTGGAGCTAACTGTAGTCTTGTAAACCAGAAAGGCGAAACACCATCGTTACTTGCCAGGATAAATAGTTTATCAAAAATTACAGAGGGTGTTATATTGGACCATTTTGCAAGGAAGTTGGTTCTTGCTAGTGGCTTTGCAAACATACAAAGTAGGGTAAAGGTGCTCCACATATGAATATGGTACGGATGCTTAATCATGGTGTTCATGGGGGAAGTCATGGAGAAGAAATGTTTACATTAAGGAAGTTGTGTTGGGACTAAGTCCTACATTCCAGATAAATCATTGGAAACGTGATGACAATATAAAAGGGACATTAACCTGATACCAATGCAGAAGTTTGGGTTCTTGGAATTAACCTAATTATAAAAGAAGCTACCATGTCAAGTGGTCTTGCAGTTGCAAGTAAAAGTTATTTTATAGCCGAAAACAAACATGGTGTCTTTGCATTGAGATGTATTTCTTTTGTGTGGATTTGAATTGGTATCAAACATCATCCGAACAAAAGAAAACATTTGCAAGTAGTTAAAGGATCAAGTTTGGTTGTTGTTTTGTGGAATTATGAGATTAGGTGATCATATTTCCTCAAGTTCAATCAGTCGAACTTACAAGTAAGAAAAAATTCAAAATTTAGTAGCTGGTATTTCTGAGAAGAAAAAGGCATGTATAGTATTTGCATAGGACGCTGGGATTTTGTGAGATTCAATGTGTTGAATGAATCCAGCTTTATATCAGTAGAGGTTTCCATCATATTGGTTAATTTATTTACTTGTGTTTAAGAAAGAAGGGAAGGTGGCAAAGTCGGTATTGTTTTGGGAAAATTATGTAAGAGATCCAAGATTTGAGTCAATTCTAATTGAATGAATCAATTTTAGTTGTCTTTGAATGTTTAAATATTTCTTTATAGTCGAATTCCCAGCCTCCATCTTTACCTATTTACACTAGGTTTTGATGTAAGCTGTATGGAAACAAATTCTATAAGTGTGGAAAGTTGTTGTGGCATTGCAGAGTTTCACTGGGGCAATTAACATTCCCATAGCATAATCCTTCAACATGGTATAAAATTATTATATGACATGTCATTCATTCTAATATAAACATTTATATCCTCTCTGTTCAGTTCTTTTGTAAACAAAACTGAATATATAGCTAGACTTAGCTTAGGAATTCCATAACACCTAGAGGACGATTAGTTTTTCGTAGCCAACCAGAAACCTTATTTTGTTTGGAATCATTATCCCATGCATGTACACCTGCAAGATAATGGCCAGATCCAATGTTGCTTCCATTAAGTGAGCTTCTGTTACTGTATTTCTGATTTGTTGGAGAACATTATTATTTACTATACTAGAGACCTTTGGAGAGTTTCACATTATGCCTAGATTTTGTTGTTTTGTAGGTTTTACTAACTTCTTGTTTTTCAGGTCCTTTCATTAAATTGAGAAGTAGAATGGTTCCTTTATTTTTGTATTTTTTAAATTCAATTTTCTTACAGGGGTCTCATCATCATTTATTTAGAGTGACCAATTTTCCTCAATGTAGTTGGCAAGAATTTTGTAAAGTCATTTAAGATGGTGAAAATCAGATTTAGAGATAGGGGTAGAATGCATTCAAGATTCGATATTCATAAAACATTTTCTGTTTAGAATCCTAATATTGTGATCCTAAAATTTTGAATCAACTTCATGGTTTTGTCATGCTTATAACCAACAACAGGTGGGTTCTGATTTGACACTTGCTATTGTTGTTGCTGTGTACATGCAATTAATTCTATCTGGGGGTTTCGAGTGTAGGTTAGTGTCTCAATCAATAGCGAGTAGCGACAACCTCCTGATTATTCTCTTCTCGTTACTTCAGTGCTTACACTAAATGTGCTGACTCCATTTCCTAATAATTAGCAGAGAATTCATTTTGATTGTACAAGTACCACCAAGACTTTAGGAATGAAATTTGGAGATTTCTTGAATTTTTTATCTGAAACATACCATTGTGCATCTGAAGTTTGTTTAATGTTTTATCCAAATAGGTCATTGTGACATCCTAGTGTTAGCCTTTGATTGAAATTTTGGTATTTTGCTTTTCTTTCTAAATTATACAATTTTGATCATTTTGTTAAATCAATTTCAAGGACAACCAACATAGATCCATCGTAACTCGAGATCTATCAAGAACTAAAAGGGATCAAATCCTTTGTACTCTAAAAAATGCTTGTACCTCAAGGGGTTTGATCACTTTGGAGGCTTGGTAGATACAGAGTTAATATGGATCTATGCTGGTTTATTTTATTAGCCATCCCCTTCTTTTAGTTTTTCTAGTTTTCAAAAAGATCAAATCAAGAACAGAGTTTTACTCTTGGTATTCATGTGGCCTACTTGTCACATCATAAAGCTTGAAATTATCAAGAGTACATGGGGTAGTAAATGAACTATAATCATCATGATCATATTCATCACTAGGAATATTGGATTCACTATTGTGACCCTTCCCAAGATCATCATAATTTTTTGCTATGGTTGGAACAGGCTTGAACCATGGAGAAGATGAATTCATTGAATCTATGGACATGCTGCTTAAAGCCAAGTGAAAATTACTATGAGCATAAACATGATATCTCAAATATCCCGACAAAGAATAACATGTTTCTTTTATTGGACTGTATATGGTTAAATCTTTTTCAATTCCTTTCGCATGCGGAAGCACTTGATCTCTGGCTCAAGATATGGATGGAAAAATGTTTCAATTTGCGGGGTTCTACACAACAAAAATCATACCAGTTATATGCAGTAGTCTTTGTCGTGTCTTCTTTGGCTAAAGCACTTACAAATATGATGTGAGAGAACTGGTAGTTAGGAGATACGAGAGATGACGTTGAAGGTCAAAGATTGAAGGATATTTTACAGACACACCAGGACTCACAAATGTTAAGGGAACTGATAGAATAGCAGGCTCCTAGATGAACCATGAGAGGAGATGAGTCATGTTAGTAGACTAGGATCATAACAGATAGGGAACCCAACATAGAAAAACATGAGCAGGTTTGTGACAGGTAACCTGGCATGAAAAAATGTTCACCACATTATCCAATTTCCATCATGAGTAGAAATTGTATAGCAAGTTAATAATAGGTACATGCCCTAAAGAAGGTTTTTGCAAACACTAACAGGCTTGAAGTTGTGTATTTTGGTGTAGTTGAATAGATCAAGAAAGAAAAGAACCGCCTAAAAAAAAAAGATGTTTAGCGCATCAATCTGACACCCAATGAGATGTGAGCTTGAGAAATGAAGAATATTTTCAAACTGCTAGACTTCTGAAGAATTTGTGGAACCCTGAGAAACAAATGTTGAGAGAAGAACAAAAAACATGGTTATTGTAGACCCTTGTATACAGCAAGAACAATAGAGCAACAATCATGATTTTGTGTTGTATAAGGTGCAAAGCTTGTGGGTTTTAGAACTATCAACAAGACTAGAGCAAGATATATCTTGATATTTTGCAGCAACAATTTGCACAATTGGTAGATGTTGTGCTGTAGTGTAGGCATAAGAGTGGGGCAAATGTCTCTAAAGGTAATTTTTAATTTCTTTGAAAATTGCCAAAGAATTTTTTTAGTTACCTAAAACATATTAAACCCAAGAACGTGGGTATTGGATGGAAATGTCCAGGTGCACATGGTCTTCTAGCTATTTTCAATTTTAACATTTTTAAACTGTAAATTTGTTTTTATCACAATAGCCCTATAAAGATTTTTATGTTTTGGTCAGAAGAGGTATTTTTGGGGTCTAGTTGACGCATTTATATATTTATAATGTTGGGTCTGTCCAACTCAATCCTTTTGTGTATTTAGGTTCTAGTTGTCCTTTCCAGCATTAGGCATCAAATACTTGGATAGGTAAAAGGTTAAAGCCAAGCATAAAATCTGATTGTCTTCAAGAAGGCTAGTTAGAAAATGTTGCATAAAGTAAAAATTGTGAAGAGAAGGTTGAGATTATATTTGAAGAGAAAGATATGAATATTTTCAGGTGCAGTGGACAAGATTGTTGGGTTCTTAAGATAACTTAGCTGGCCTAGAAAAAATGTGGTCAAGTTGCTAAAGAACCCAGAAACGTTAGCTGTAATGAAGTAACTGGAGATATGCCATACCTAGGTGTCTCTTCTAGAAAAAAAGCATACATCGTTGCGATTTAACCAAGGGTCTATGGATAAGAGATGACCCATACATGGTCTTTAGAACAAGGGTTGGACCATAATACAGAAGCTATTAATGAATGTGTACCAATACAATTGTTGGACTATGGATAGGAGCTAACCATATGAAGCATTCAACCATAGAAAGACCATCTTGTTGTTGGGTATGACCTCTTACTTACTGCTTTTGATATCATTTCACCATTGTTCTGGGTTATAAGAGGGTTTTTCTGATACTATTTCCAACTAAAACACTGTTCAAAATTCTTGTATCTTGTTGTAGGTTACTTACTGAGATTATATATACTGCCCATAATTTTTTTTAAGTCACAGACTACCAAGATTCAATAACATTGTTGTACACATATATGATTGAGGGTTTTTAGGCTTATTCAATACCCAAACTGTTGTTACAAGAAGGATGCAAATTAGAGTGTTGTACATGTGCCCTGAATTCCAAATCAGAGGACTGGGTTCATTCACATCAGAGCTTTATGATGCATTTTCTCATCAACTCTCTTGACAATGCTTTGTATTGTATAGGTTTGTCTGGTTTGTGAGCACTCTAGAGGTCCTTGACCTGGTTAACACAGTTGAACTTGAAGGATGATTCTTTGTAGATAGTATTTCTAGGAAACATTGACAGAACATTAACATCCTCCAAAAATAAATCCATCATTGGAACAAAGGAATTGATATATATATATATATATACCAAAGTAAAATGTCAATATGCATTCAAATGGTAGTGGCAGCCTTCCTTATGTGAATTGCGAATGGAGATATAACTATATGGTAATACTTGTAGACAATAAATTTATTAAAGATGCACTCGGTTCAAAATAAAGAAAGTAGTTCACCAATTACCATCTCAAGATAACAAAAAATGATAAAATGGACCATTCTCGAAAGAAAGATAACTGTTAGAACAATATAAATGTGAGGAGTAGCATACCTAACTTGCAGCCTGCGTATAAATACTATCCTCAAACTACAAATTATATTTATTAGATTATCCATTCCATATGGATCTCTATGTGGTATCTCTGAAGACTCTCCATTTTGTACCCAAAAACATAGCATTACAAGCCTACTTTTGTGGTTTCTATTGACAAACCAACCAATTACAACTTTTTGCAAACTTAAAAACAATTGCATTTCTTTGCTTAATATCATACAACTTTGATCAAGTTGAAATTTAATCGTAACATGAACATAGACCAATCAGGTAAATTGAAATGACACAATTTAAGGGCATTCAAGGAGATCACTAACCATTCTATATGTTAACTATTTCTCATTGAAAAGGAGGCTCATTAAATGGGATTAGATGTATAATCTATAGATATAGAACTCTAATTGGCCTAATCCAAAACTGGAAAATAAATATGGTTGACCTTGACATTAAGCCAACTGGACCTGCTAATCTAATCAAACTACAATGCTAGTCCACTATTCAGTTTTCATCCAATCAATTGTAGATACACACCATTGTATATGTTAACTATTTCTCAGTGAAAAGGAGGCTCATTGCATGGAATTAAATGTATAATTTGGACATATAGAACTCTGAATGACTTGATCTAAAATTAGCAAATAAATACGGTTGACCTTGACATTAAACCATCTGGGATTGCTAATATAACAAAACTACAATGCCAGTACACTATTCAGTTTGCCTCCAATCACTGTTACACATACACAATTTTTGCAAGAATAGTACCCTGATAATTTATCATCAGCATATAAGATAATTCGTTAAGTTTTGGACTCAGTTGGAAACAATAATCAGTGCTTAATATATGCATTGTAATTTTTGTATAACATTTCATTTGGCTGAATTCAAGGATTATGTGAATGGTAAAGATGTGTTCCTAAAGAATCCTGGTTTGAACCCTATCATTGAGGACTGTTTATCTATGGTTAGATGATCATATTTGGAGATGAAAAACCCCACTTTCAAGGTTGTTCGCATATCTTTATTTTGATTAGTAAAATAAAAGGCATGGCTTCCAGGTTGGAAGTACAACCAATCATAGAAATGCACGGCACATAGCTTGTACCAGATAACATACTACACCATGAAAAACTTCAAATTTGTATTTTGAGCTGGGGATTTTCCAGCTTCGATCATAACATTGTGCTTATGAGGCACCCACATTTTAAATTATTGATGATTTTACTCATAAATAGTTTGAATGAGCCCATGAATTCTCTAAATAAGTTTAACCCCAATATTCCACCAAGAAAAACAACATAGGCAAAGCCATTTTAAAATGGGGGTCAGTGATAAAATCCCCTTACTACTGAATAGATGGAAAGCTTACACATACAATTGTCAAATCATTCCATAAATTGTGAATAGATTGAAAGCCTACCCATATTATTGTCGAATCATTCCATAAATTGTTTACTGTACCTCTGGGAATAAAGCAGCCTCAGAAAAATTCCTCTTACTATAGTCCTTTCAAGTGATAATATGCAGGGTTAATCTATAATGGCGGGGTGTGATAGAGCCCCTACTCCTAAACATTATTTAACATATCCCCTTCTTCTCAACATGATTTAAAATCCCCTATCCATATACATACATGTATATAAGTTTATTGGTTCCCTAAAATATCATCAATCAATCCAAATGGACATCGAAATATCCACAAAGACCCAAATTGAACAGACAAACAAAAACAATAAAGATGGATGCTGTGAGTCAATTGATTGTCATTGGTATTGAGTTAAATAGGTTTGATGGTTGAATCAGCCTAGCAGCATTGCGTGGTGGAATCGTGTGTGGTATGGGATGAACCTTCATTGGAGGAACAAGGAGGGGAAATGAACTAGGTTTGCGAGAGGTGGGAACTAGGCAATCCAGCCATGTCTGTTGGAATGTTAGAGAGCATAAGGAAGAATTTCCATGGCATGGCCAGTGGGCAATTGGACTGGGACTGGGACATGAATATTACTGCTACAAACCATAACCCATTGCTGTTATCGTCTCACCACCGCCATCACAAAAGATGAAATAATAAGTTATGGGCAGTGAACGCATAAATGTGGTGGACAGGGGATGGCTCCTCATAGGTGTGGAAATTGAACCCAGTGTTAGAAAAATTACACTCACGTCAATTGCCAATTACACATGCAAAATTACTCACAAAAGAGACTGAATATGGAGCTGAACACTAAACTGTATTGAATAAGTGTACAATAGCCAAACTTGTGAAGTCATAGGCTGCCACAATAAATAATTACATGAGGAATTTGAATGCATGAAGATTCCATTCGAATCTAGTCAAAATCATGCTGACTAAATCTAAGCAAATCCCCCATAGGTGCATAAAGCAGTTTCCAAAACTGTCTAGGAGCTCACGAATTGGAAAAATAAATTAGGCAAGCTAATAGTATGTGGAAGGATAACTCATACATGCTTTTCATAGGAGAAAATAATGGAGGATGTGGAGGACAAAAAACAAGTTAACCTCACCTATTCAAACTTTCCCAATTGCCTTAAAACACTAAAAAAGCAAGCAATAAAGCAGAAAAAGTAGACATGCGCTAGGGAGGCCAGGAATAAAGTAGATTTGATTCTAGGAGGTTTCCCAAGCACTCCATGACTCAAAATTGGCAAGTTTGACCACTATGGATGTGTAGATGACAACTTGCATAAGGTGGAACATGGAAACTAGGCAAATAAGACAAAAAATGGATTAATTAATGTCTAAGGTAGCTAACTATGGGTTGATTATTCTAACACCCCCCCTTAAGCCTGACTTATGAGTAATATATCAGAAAATTATAGGGCCTAGAAACAAGTCTTAGTCACCCTTTACATACTGCATGTCCATTTAACCAAGGAAAGAGGCAAAAACCCAGTGGGAAAAATCCTCCCTTAAACATGGACTGTAAAACAAAATTTGGAAATATTGTCATCACTCATGCTTCACAGCACAATCAGCAATCTCCAGTAGTGATTTGAGATTGATGAATGTCTTCTCACAAAATACTTTGGTGAAGATATCAGCTACTTGTTCTGAAGATGAATAGAAGAGTAGGTGAATGGTGACATCATGCACAAGCTGTCTGATGTAGTGCATATGGATCTCAATGTGTTTGGTTCTCTGCTTCTGAACTAGATCATTGTAGATTTGAATGGTACTCTGATTATCATAGTAGATAGTAGTTGATTATTCTGATTCGAAGCCACACTCTCTAAGTAACCCTTGCAACCATAAACATTGAGTTGCTGCATTTACAACTCCTCTGTACTCTGCTTCTGTAGATGAGAGTGCAATGGCACTCTGTTTCTTGCTTGAACAATTGATTGGCCCTTCTGGAAGCATGAACACATATCCTGATGTTGACTTTCGATCTGTGTTGTCACCTGCCCAATCACTGTCAGTAAACCCAATCAATTCAAGATCAGATTTAGCTTTATAGAAAATCCCATGTGTCCTTGTTCCCTGAACAAAGTTAAGGATCCTTTTGGCTGCTTTCCAATGGATCTCATGAGGCTGATCCATGTATCTAGAAGACACACTTACTACATAAGAAATATCAGGTCTAGTATGTGCAAGATACAATAAACATCCAATCAATTGCCTATACAATGTATTGTTTACCATAGGTGAAGAATCATCTTCCTCAAGCTTCACTCCTGAAAGGAAAGGAGTCTTGCTTGGCTTGCAATCCTTCATTTTGAATTTGTTCAGAAAATACAAGGCATACTTGGACTGGTGCACCTTGATTCCAGCTTTGGTTTGAGCAATCTCAAGCCCCAAGAATTGGCTCAAGAGCCCCAAATCTATCATGGAGAAGGCATGGTTCATTGCATTGTTCAAGGAAGCAATTTCATCCTTTGAGCTTCCTGTAATGAGAAGGTCATCAAAATATAAAACAATGATCATTAATGAACCATTAATCAGATTCAAATAGACATTTGGATCTGATTTGCATCGAACAAAATTCAGTGATAGCAGAAAGCTATCAATCTTGGCATACCAAGCCCTAGGGCTTGCTTAAGCCCATACAATGACTTCTTTAGCCTACAGACAAGAGATGGGTTAGTAGAAAATACTTGAGGCTGCTGCATGTATATCTATTTAGTGAGATATCCATTTAGGAAAGCACACTTCACATCCATGTGATGTACTTCCCATTGCTTTGAAGCTGCAATGGCTAAGACTAGCCTGATGGAGTCCATCTTTGCCACTGGTGCAAAGGTCTCATTGTAGTCTATGCCATGAACTTGTGAGTAGCCCTTGGCTACCAATCTGGCCTTGTACTTCAGAGGTGAACCATCAGCAGCAAATTTGGTTTTGTACACCCACTTACACTGAACTAGCTTCCTCCCTGGGGGAAGATCAACCAGCTCCCAAGTATTGCTCTTCTGGAGTGAGATGAACTCTTCCTTCATGGATGCTTGCCATATTGGATCTTCTGCTACATCTTCATATGTCTGAGGATCTGATTCAACCATTAGATAGCATTTATCAGAAAACATAGGATCTTTCATGCATAGAGCACTCTCAAATTGAGATCTAGTCCTCCTAGGGCCATTAGGATTTCTAGCTAGTTCTCCAGCTGCATGACTGGTATTGGCTGCCCATTTTGGCCTTGTAGGGATGTTAGGATTTGCAATAAAATCATCACTACCAGACATATCAGAATCAGCATGTTCAACTATCTCTTCACTTACATTCAGAGGTTCTAGTGGTGAAGAGGATTCTCCAACTTCCACTACTGCTAGGGGTTCTTCTTGAAACTGAACACACCTTTCAATGAAGGCTTTGTTTGTGCTCAAATTGATCAGATTGTACCCTTTTGAATCTTTAGAGTACCCAACAAATAGACACTCTTGGCTTTGGGGCTGCAAAGCCTTCCTCTTTTCTGTTGGAATTCTATCCCAAGCCCTTGAGCCAAAAATCCTAAAATGGGTCACATATGGCTTGTGCCCACTCCATGCTTCGAAAGGAGTCATACCATCAAGATGTTTATGAGGCACCCTATTCTAGATATAGGCTGCACAGTTTATAGCTTCGGCCCAGTACTTTTGTGGCAAAGTATTAGCCTCCATCATGCAGGTTGCCATCTCTTTCAGTGATCTATTCTTCCTCTCAGCAACACCATTTTGCTGTGGTGTGCAAGGGATAGAATGCTGCATTTGAATACCTGCATCTGCACAATATTGAATAAACTCAGACTTGACATACTCACCACCATTTTCAGATCTGAGGACCTTGAGTTTCCTCCCAGACTGGTTTTCAACCAAAGCCTTAAAGACTTTGAAGAGGCCAAAAACTTCAGACTTGTGTTTCAGGAAGTAAACCCAGCAATACCTAGAAAAGTCATCTATGAAAGTCAATGCATATTTGGCCTGACTCATGGACATATGAGGGAATGGGCCAGCAACATCACTGTGGATCAACTCAAGAGGTGCAGAGGTTCTCTCATGACTAGCTCTCTCAAATTTATGCTCTGGGTGTTTTCCTAGGATGCAACCTTGACAGAATCCTTTGGAAAATTTAATCTTTGGTAACCCTATGACCATTTATTTTTCACTAAGATCAGAAAGATACTTTTAATTTAGGTGGCCAAATATTTCATGCCAAAGTTTGCATGCCTCATTAGCATGAATCAGAAGAGCAGAGGGGTTTGAGTAGGGTAGGAAGTGTGAGAACATGCATACCTTCGAAGTATGATTTGCAACTCCTTTTGCAATTACTTTACCACTTGAGATCTCTATGATCTCAAATTCATCAGGGGAGAATATGACCTTCTTTGGAGACCCTGTGTGGGTCATTTGATACATTGATAAGAGGTTAGAGGCAAGACCTGGAACACACAACACATTGTTGAACTTACCTTGATCAAGATCAATCCTCCCTTTGCCAAACTTTCAATGAGAGAGTCATCTCCCAGTACTATTGGTGGACCTTTCGACATGTCAAGTGAGGTGAATGCCTCCTTGGTCGAAACCATGTGTCTTGAAGCTCCAGAATCAATGATGAAACTAGGTGATCTTGATGTGCCATCAACCAATGCATGAACTCTCTCTCTATCTTTTGAACTTGATCCTCGTTCCCTCTTCTTTGAGCTGTCTGGAAGGGAGATGCCATTCTTCTCCAGGAGTTGGGTCAGCATGTCTATTTGCTTCTTCATGTAGGAGCTTTTAGGATGATTGACCTTACTGCAGTATGCCCACTTGCTCATTTCTCCTTTGTTCTTCTTCTTCTGGTAGTTCTTCTTGGAACCTTGAGGCTCCTCTGGAGACTTGTTCTTGTCTCTCTTTTGCTCAGGTGGCTTCTTAGCTTTCTTTTTGCTTTTTGAATCCACCCTTAAATCTCTAGGAACCAAATCTTGGTATTTGGAAGGTTTGATGGTGCCCATCATCACCAATTTATCTTGTTCTTGTGTGAGAGATTCCATGAAATCTACAAGACTAGACATATTCCAGGCTCGAGCTGTCAACTTTGTGGCATAGAAGGTCGAAATAGACACTGAATAGTCAGGGCCAAGCTTTGAGAGTATGGCTAAGACCAGCTGATCATCCTTCTTTTCGATCCCACATTGTTTTAGCTGCAAAACAAGTGATTTGAACTTGGAAAAATAGAGTTGCAGGGATTCAAAGCTATTGGGACACAGGGAGATCAATTCATTTTCAATTTGATGTCCCCTCATCTCATCTGTCTTTCCAAAAATATCAATAAGATTCTCCCATACTTCATTCGGTGATGTCAATCCATCAAGATGGAAAAGGAGGTCTCTGGATATGCTCAAACACAGGAGACCATAGGCCTCATCCCTCCTATTGTGCCATTTAATTTTCTCTGCAGCTGCATTGGGCTCTGCTTCTGTTTCCATAGTCACTCTGTATATGTCTTTCACTCTCAATAGTATCTCCATCTCAACTTTCCATTCAAATAAATTAAATGGAGTCAAGATGATCTTCTGAGATTGATCCATAGCTCAGAAATTGTCCCGTCAGTCAGCAGAATGCTCCCAGTCAATGATGTCGAACCTGCAAAAAAATTTGGAAGGAGAGAAATCAAACTACAAAGGCTCTGATGCCATGTGGAAATTGAACCCAGTGTTATAACAATTACACTCACATCAATTGCCAATTACACATGAAAAATTACTCACAAAAGAGACTGAATATGGAGCTGAACACCAAACTGTATTGAATAAGTGTACAATAGCCAACCCTGTGAATTCATAGGTTGCCACAATAAATAATTACATGAGGGATTCGAATGCATGAAGATTCCATTCGAATCTAGTCAAAAGCAGGCTTACTAAATCTAAGCAAATCCCCCATAGGTGCATAAAGCAGTTTCCAAAACTGTCTAGGAGCTCATGAATTGGAAAAATCAATTAGGTAAGATAATAGTGTGTGGAAGGACAACTCATACATGCTTTTCATATGAGAAAAGAGTGGAGGATGTGGAGGACAAAAAAAAGTTAACCTCACCTAGTCAAACTTTCCCAATTGCCTTAAAACACTGAAAAAGCAGGAAATAAAGCAGAAAAAGCAGACATGTGCTAGGGAGGCTAGGAATAAAGTAGATTTGACTCCAGGAGGTTTCCCAAGTGCTCCATGACTCAAAATTGGCAAGTTTGACCACTATGGATGTGTAGATGACAACTTGCATAAGGTGGAACATGGAAACTAGGCAAATAAGACAAAAATGGATTAATTAATGTCTAAGATAGCTAACTATGGGTTGATTATTCTAACAATAGGCCATCCACAAACAACGAAAGCCGAAGGAGGTCGTCCCCTTAATAACACCTTCGGTGTAATTATCAAACAAGAAATGATACAGATAGAGGAATATAAACATGAAGTTACATTTTTTTAACATTGTAGTGTTGTGGCTGAAAGTAAAGTAATTCAAGTCTATTTTTCATTTCCATTTAAGGTGAAACCAAGCCAATTAATTTCAATCTATTTTGGTGGGAATTTTCTCTCTATTTTTTCTGAAACTATGAAATACCTTTTCTATTGCCATGGAACGTGGATGGAAGTGGGCACTTGTTTCTAGTTTCTTGGAACTTACGAACATTGTATTGGAACTTTATGGCCTAAACATGTCTTAGTAGTCAAGGTCATATTTTGGAACGCCATTTACAATCATATATAGGTAGTGAGCACCATCAGTCATGGAAGAGGAAGTGATATTCCATCACTTCCTTGGATTGAGTTGTGTGTTGAAACTATAAATAGATCTCTATGAGATAAATTTGTTGAATGAGCTCATAGTCCTTGTAAAATCGATCTCTAAATTGTATGACAGGCTCAGAAAATTAAATAAGAAACATAGTGATTTTCTATATGAAGTCTCTGAGTTGAATAACAATGAAAATATAATCTATTAGCTTGTTTTAATCTTATGGAAGAGTAAGTCACCTGTGTAAATATTTATTTTATATGGAATTGAATTTGAGTTTAGCAATCACAATCTAGATAATCAATGGGAATCTATAAACATGAGAATTGTATGTGCAGATGCTGGAGGGGTTATACATATAGAATCTATGTTAGGTATTGTGATTGATATTATGCTCAACATTGTTACTCTAATTTATATACATTGTTAGCTTTGTATAACAAAGAAAATATGAAGGATAAGTGTTATATATAATGTGTTTTGATGAAGATAGAGCATCTCAGTTTCCTTATTGAAAATGATATGTTTTTTTTTTTTAACAGAAACAGAAAGAAAATATATTTAAAAGTGGCTGTGCACAGCCATTCAGTACAAGCAGAGTGGGGTAGAGTGTTTGCGCTCAACAAAGAGGCAGCACCATGAGATCATCCACTGAATTTCCTTACACATTCCAAAATGAGACTGTTCAAAATTTATATAGCCGAGGGTTGTGTAAACCCTTACAAACTGTTTGCTAATTAAAAGATAGAAAAACATTTAAGCAAAGCCAGACAAAATAAAACTAAGGATTGCCTCTTGGCTGCAAGACTGAATCCTCCTCCATTGGAAGCACAACATCATCAAAAGCTACATGGACTCTGCTGCTCTGGTTCATAGAGATGAATTTCTGCAAGTCCTCAGCAATTCTTTCAACCTGTCCCTGAATTTCACGCAGGCGACTCTCATTGTCATCAATGCGAGCATCGTGGTTGCTAATTTGGTTCGAGGTGTAGCTAACTGTATCCTCCATCTTCTTAATCACCTGAGCCGTCTCTCTATTATCCATAACACTCATGGAAAGCAGCTCGTAAAGTCTCCTCAAGTTCTTCTTTATGTCCATCAAATCAGAGTTTTCCCCATGCTGCGCCATTTCGCTTGCTGTTGACCAGAGAGAGATGCGGGCGAACTACCTTTGAAGAGAGGAAACAGAACTGAAAGGGGCCACAGAATTGATAACACAAGCACGAAGAGCCAAAAGTTCTTTAAACAACCTAAGCCCACTGTCACTACAAGCCAATGTGCCCACGGTACCCTGTCTCCATCCTGTGCACTTGCAGCCGATGACCAAACTGATAGCGCTATTGCCGAGACGAGAGCCTGAATTTAGAGCACCTGGGGTTGAAACAGATAGGGATATGCACGAACACGAGGAGAAGGCCGCAAGAGCCACTCTCTCTTTCACCACAGAGCGAATGCAAGGAAGGTCCTGCCACGGAAACCCATAGAAACTTCCCTCGCAAACACCAGAG